>JAQQSK010015865.1:0-10629 GCA_028658325.1 Potorous gilbertii
ATATGTAACTGATTTCATACTCTGTCTTCTCACATAGGGGAACAAGTAGCAGAGTGGGAGACATTTTGGAACTCAAAATTATAAATAATATATGTTCATTTTTACATGTAATGGAGAATTATATAATGGAAGAAAAAAATAATTTAGATTTACAAAAGAATGCATTCCTGTTTATTTTGGCTTCAGAGCTTGGGGAGAGCTTAGTAGAAGTTAAGAAAAATGGTATATTATGGTGTGGTACAATATTTCTCAATTTGTGGGTCTTGACAGCAAATAGGGTCATGAAAAAATTTGACAACAGTAAAAGGTTTCTGAATGTATAATAACAAAAAATAATTAAAAATCAAATGCATAATGAATCCAAGCTGTTTTGGCAGTACCCATTTTGTATCCCCAACTTCTCTGCAGCTTTGGTTCTGAACGTAAAGTATGAGCATATTGCACTGTACCTACCCTCAGTCCATGACACAATTCCAATAAACACTGCCTAAATGCAAGAAGGGGTCACTGCAAGTGGAAAAAGTTTAAGAAGCCCTGGCATGGTGATAAATATTGTCTGAGTTTCCTCTCTTTGTGTTCCCTTTATGGCTTATATGAATCTTACAATAAATTTGTGATGGTCTGGTATTGTGATTTAGGCTGGCCTTGTTAATAGATATAGCATGTACCAGAGGAGAGAGCAAAAGATGATTAAACTATGACATTAAAATTACTCTTTCTGTTGTGGTAGGAGCAATATCTTCCAGGGTCTGAACCATGTAGTCTAGACTATTTTTTTTGTTGAAACTATAATTTATGTCTTATAGCATTAATATTATATTAATTGTATCACTTATAATATTTAATGAATTGTACATAATTAATTATATTAACTGTTACTCTTTTTTCTATTTCCTGATTCAGACATCAGTCCTTTGTAAGTTATTCAACCAAGGATATTGCTGATAGATGAGATTGCCCAAATTTGGGGGTTACATCCTTTTTGCTCTTGGGTGAGATTTTACGTAACTAGGAGACCTGACAAGCAGAAACAAATTTAAATGAGCAGGGTACATATTTTGTATAATTTTTTAGAGGTAAGTAGTTGTGTCAGTTAATAGAGTTCTGGAATTGAAGATACGAGTTCAAATGCATCTTTGAACATTTTTTAGGTATGTAACATGATCATAAAGCACTTGACACATAGCCGGCACTCACTAAGTACTCATTTCCTTCTTTCCCATTTTTGAGCCACTAATATTCAGACTAACTGTAGAAGAGAGGAAGAGAATGAATCAAGAGAACAAAGTATTGGGAAGGACATATTTGACATATTAAGAAGCATTAAACAAAAGATACCCATCATGTCTTTGCCATTCACCTTAATAATAGTTAACATATTTTTTCTGTATTGTCAATTGAACTCATTGTCAGCTTGTTGGAAAAAGGAGATTCTAGCATGACATAGCATTTTTCTTTGTAAAAACTGATGAACAGATGGTTCCAACCACTAACATATAAGCCTGAAAAACTTCTGCACAAACAAAATTAACATACTTAAGATAAGAAATGAATTAGCTGAAAAGAGAAAACAAACAAAGATCCTTCCATCAAATTTCTCTGATAAAGGTTTGGTACCCAAGATAGATAAACAGTATGTGTGTGTGTGTGTGTGTGTGTGTGTGTGTGTGTGTGGTTAATACTCATTCCTCAACAACTAAATGTTCAAAGAGTATGAATGTAGAGTTCTCAAAAGATTTTCAAGTGCTTTACAACCACAGGAAGAATGCTCTAAATTACTTATAATAAGAGAATAATAAAATTGCATATTGAAACAGTCTTGATGTTCACCTCACACTTCTGCACATTGGCATGAATGACAAAAGTGCAATAGACAATATTAGAGTGATTGTAGAATTATAAATTGTTAGTGGACCTGTGAAATGGGACAGTAATCTTGAAATTATGCAAATAAGTGACAAGAAAACTTCAAAATCTTGGAATAAGGGATTCCATTACTGGGCTTATTCCCCAGGTAAAGAAAGCCTGCATACACATCTATATAATTATACTGGAAATTTTTGTAATAGCAATGAATTGGAAACAATGCAGATGTCCATTGATTGGAGAATTAAAAATGTTGCATATAAGTATAATGCAATAATACTGTGCTATTTTAAATGATGTGTTATGATGGACACAGAGAAGCATAGAAATATCTGTATGAATGGATGTTGAATGAAGTAGACAGTCAAGAAAACAATATGCATAGTTACTATAACAATATAAATTGAAAGAACATCTATACACCACTAATTCAAAAGAGAATATAACAGAACTATAAAAATAAGCAGGACTCAATTGAAGAGATTTGATTGGACACCCCCACTCTACCCCTTTTTGAGTGTAAGAGGTTCACATGTTACAAATTCTGCCAGTTTGATTTATAATTTCCCCAGAAATTTTGATCAAATAAGAACATTTTTCATTAGGTAATGTATGTTTTCTTCTTCATCAAACTGAGTTTTTCATTCAATTGTTGCTGATTCACCCAGGTCTAGTCTGTTCCACTGATTTACCTCTTTATTTTACAGCTAATTTTTTAATGTCAATAACAGATGGTTTTGATGATTTCTTCTTTATAATGTAGTTTGAGGTTTGAAAGTGCAATTCTTCCTTTATACTTACTTCATTTATTCATTTCCTTCTATATTCTAAATCTGTTCTTTTTCCAAATAAATGTTATCAATTTAGCAAGGTTTATGAAGTATTCCCTTGGTAGCCTAGTGTAGCATTAAAAATATTAAATATTAAAAATATTACTTTTGGATGTGTTTTGGAATTTATTATATACATATTTACTGTATATAATGTATGTGTATTACATACATTATATACAATATATACACATTATTATATACGTGTCCTAGCTGCTATTTAAGTTTTTCTTTTTGTTTTTGTTTTTGTTGGCAGATAGATTTCAAGATATTTTATGCCTTTTTTATCTATTTGGAATAATATATTCCATACTGATTTTGTTTCTTATGCTTGTAATAATTATATAGAAATGCTGTTGATTTTGTAATACTATTTTGTAACCTGCAAATTTGTGGAAGTTATTAATTGCTTAAGCTATTATCTTTGTTCACTACCTATGATTTTCCATCCAATGTGCTATGATATTGTCAGCAAATAGGGGTAATTTGATCTTTCTTTATGCCTTATAATGTTTCTTTTACTGCAGTTGCTAATATTTTAAAAACTATATATAACAGTAATGGAGTGAATAGGCATCCCTGCTTCACTCCTTTATTTATCAGAAAAAGTTCAAGTGTATCACCGTTGAATTTAATGTTCACTTTTGACTTTAGATAGATTCTCTGAATGAAATTAAAAATGTGCCTATATTTTAAAGGATTTTAGCATAAAAGAGTACTGTTCTTTTTTTAAAAAAAGGTTTTTTCCATCTATTTAGATAATTATGTCATCCTTTTTGCTTTCAATGAAATCAGTTACACTGAGTGTTATCTTAATGTTTGACCACCCTGACATGCCTGGTATAATTCCATGTTGCTGTAATGGATCCTTTCTTGTCTAAATCATTGTACGCTGAATGATTTTGTTTTAAAAGATTTTGTTTAAAAGTTTGAGGTCATTATTAATTAATGCTGAACTATGGTTATTTTATGTGTTTTGTCTTTTTCTCTTGTCTGATCATATTTCAGGTGTTTCTGACTCTTTGTGATCACATCTGAGTTTTCTTGGCAAAGATATTGTTTGTCCTTTTATTCTCCAGCTCACTTTATAGAAGAGAAAATTGAGTCACACACGGTTAAGTGACTTTATCTGGTCACACAGCTGGTAAGTGTCTGAGAATGTATTTGAACTCAGGAAGATGTCTTCCTGACTCCAGTACTGGGAGTCTATCCGTTTTGCCTTAATTTTTGGTGATTTAGATAGTAGAAGAACATTTGTCTCATAAAATGATTTTGGAGGGTGCAGAGCCAAGATGGCAAAGGAAAGCCAGAAAGTTTGTCTGAGCCCTCCTCAGTTTCCTTCAGGAATAACATTAAATCAAGCATTTAAATGGCTTTTGGAGTGACAGAAGCCACAAAAAAATGGAGTGAAACACTTTCCCAACTTAAGACAATTTAGAAGAACTTAAAGAGCAGTCAGTCTCACTTAGGTAAAAGGGGAGCACAACCTAGCAAATCAGATTTCTGAGCATGTCAGAAAGAAGCTCTTAGACACAGCACAGATCAAAAATTCAGGTCCCTCAGTCCTGGCTCGGCAAGCTAGTGGCACAGCAGGCCAGCCATGAGGCCTCCAGTCATATTGCAGAAGGTAAATTGTGAATGCTGGACCAGAACACAATGGGCAAGAAGGGATCAGGCCACCTTCACACTGTGAGGAAGCTTCAAGGACCTGAGGTCCCATCAGTGATCAAGCCCTAGCCACCAGCATAAGAAGCTTAAGATAGTGCCCCATGTCATTGAGGAAAAGAGTTCAACTTTAAGTCAAGAAATAGGCTGAAAGATGGGCAAGAAAGAGAAAAGAGCCCTGGTCATAGAAAGAAACTATGGTGACAGGGAAGATCAGAACTCAAATTCAGAAGAGACAACAATCTGACACTGCTTACATGTGAAGCAACAAAGGGGAATATGAATTGATATAAAAAAGATATAAAAAGTTCGGGAGGTAAAAAAAAGAATGTCCTGGGAGAAAAGGAGAGGAAGAGGTAGAAAAGGGAAAATTATATCACATAAAAGGGTGCAAAAGACCTATTACAGTAGTGGGGAAGAAGATAGGTGTTAGCATTGTTTGAAGTTTACTCTCATTGTGTCCTGCTCAAAGAGGGCATAACAGTTATTTGGACATAGAAATTTATCTTACCTGTTAGGGAAGTAGGAGGAGAAAGGAGAAAGAAAAGGGGAAGGTCAGATAGAAAGAAGAGTAGATTGAGGGAGGTGGGAAGAAGGAAAACCCTGGTTGAGAAGGAACAGAATGAGAGGAGAGAGAAAAATAGAAAAAAAAAGCAAAAATTGGCAGGAAGAGAAATGCATAGCAATCATAACTGTGACTGTGAATGGGATAAACTCTCCAATATAATGTCAGTAGGGACCAGAGTGGATTGAAAGCCAGAATTCTACAGTATACTTATAAGAAGCATATTTGAAGCTGAGAAATGCACCCAAAGGAAAGAAAAAAGACTGTAACAAATTTTGTTATGGTTCAGTAGAATTAAAAAAAAAAGTGGGAATAGAAATCCTGATCTCAGAAAAAGCAAAAGCAACAATAGGTTAATTGAAAAGAAATAAGGAGGGAAACTACATCTTGCAAAAAGTTACCATAGATAATGAAGTAATATCAGTACTAAACCTATATGAACCAACCAGTATAGTATCTAAATTCTTAGAGGAGAAGTTAAGGGAGTTACAGGAAGAAACAGAAGAAAAATTATACTAGTGGGGCATCTCAAGGTTTCCTTCTCAAAACCAGATAAGTCAAATAATAAAAAAAAGAAAGAAGTTAAGGAGATGAATACAATTTTAGAAAATTTAAATATGATAGACCTCTGGAGAAAATTGATTGGGGACAGAAAGGAATATGCCTTTTCTCAGTGGTACATGGAACCTACACAAAAATTGACCACATATTAGGACATAAAACTTCAGAATCAAAGCATAAAGGCAGAAATATTGAACACATCCTTTCCATATCATGATATAGTAAAAAATTAATGCATAATAATGTGTCATGGAAAAACAGGCAAAAAACTCATTGCAAACTAAATAATCTAGTTTTGAAGAATGAGTGGGTGAAACAGCAAGTAGAAGCAATAAATAATTTCATCAAGAAGAATGAAAATAATGAAATATATATCAAAATTTCTGGGATGCAGCTAAAGTAGTCCTAAGGAAGAACTTTATATTGCTATGTACTTATATGAATAAAACAGAGAAAGAAGAGGTCAGTGAATAGAATACAGAACTTAAAAATCTCAAAAAAGACCAAATTAAAATTCCCAATTAAAAACCAAATTGGAAATTCTTTAAATCAAAGGAGAGATTAATAAAATTGAAAGTAAGACTTTAGGGAAGGTGAAGTCAGGACAGTGGAATAAAAACAAAAATTAGCCTACACTCCTCCAAACTTTCCTCCAAATATTTTAGAAAATGATTCTAGAGCAGTAGAACCCACCAAAAGATGAAGAGAAATAAATTTCCAACCCAAGGTAATTTGGAAGGCTGGCAGGAAAAGTATGTTGCAACAAGATGTGAAAGGAATATACAGACCGGGTACCAGCAGAGTAGGACCAAGTCTAAGAGTAACCAGATCAGCCCACAGATGCCAAAGGCAACTTAGAAGATCAGCAGTAAAAGTAAGTCACTATTGTGTGAAAGTGGAGTGCAGTCCAGGGCAGGGTATATCAGCATAGCCCTTCCCACAGAAAACCAGGAGCCAACCTTGGAATAAACTGAATCAGCAGCAGTGGGTACTTTTGGAGTTCTCATTCCACAGACAGTTAGGTAGTTGAACAACTGGTGAGAAGATGATTACAGGGGTCTATATGCTAACAATGAGGTGGGACTCTGTCGTTTTAGCCATACTCAGATACAGGTTGTGGTTGTTGTGGTGGTCCTAGGGTAAAGAGGAACACAAGCATAGAAGAGTTTGTAGTCACACTGGAGCGGGGCATCATTCTTGAAATTCCAGGGCAAAAGATCATGCTTATGGTTACTCATAGACTAGAACACAGGTCAAGAGAGTAACAAACATCTCTCCTTAGATCACATTACCTTGGAAGAGCTGAAAACTTACAGGAGCCTAGAAGTATATATGAAACTAGCTGCAAAGAATCACTGAAGGTGGGAGAAGTTTGCATCCATCCTGCAAGCAAAGCCCTACTTTAACAATCAGTTAAAAGTAAAGTAATAGGCTGAGAAAATGAACAAACAGCAGAAGAGCTCAAAAAGGATTTTGCAAATCAAGTAAGAAAAGTAGAGGAAAAATTGGGAAGAGAAATGAGAGTGATGCAGGAAAATCATGAAAACCAACCAACTGCTTGCTAACAGAGATATGCACACACACACACACACACACACACACACACACACACACACACAATACTGAAGAAAATAACACTTAAAAAAAAACAGACTAGGCCAAATGGTAAAAGAAGCTCAAAAAGCCAATGAGGAGAAGAAAGCTTTAAAAAGAATAATTGACCAAATGGCAAAGGAAGTCTAAAAGGTCATGGAAAAAAAATGATTCCTTAGAAATTAGAATGAAGCAAATGGAATCTAACGATTTTATGAGAAATCAAGAAGCAATAAAACAAAACCAAAAGAACAAAAAAAAGTAGAAGACTATGAAATGTCTCATTGGAAAAAAAACTTACCTTGAAAATAGATCCATAAATGATAATTTAAAAATTATTGTATTACCCAAAAGGCATGATCAAAGAAAAAAAGAATCTCAACATTATCCCTCAAGAAATTATCAAAGAAAACTTCCCTGGTATCCTAGAACCAGATGGTTAAAATAGTCATTGAAAGAATCTACCAATCATCTCTTGAAAGGGATCACAAAATTAAAAGTGCCAGGACTGTTATAGTCAAATTCCAGAGACACCAGTTCAAGGAGAAAATATTGCAAGCAACCAGGAAGAAATAATTCAAGTATCAAGAAGTCACAATTAGGATAACACAAAGTTTAGCAGCTTCTACATTAAAGGGTTGAAGGGTTTAGGACATACTATGCAAAAGGCAAAGAAGCTAGGATTACAAGAATCTTTTAACCAATAAAATCAAGTATAATATTTCTCGGGGAAAATGGATATTTAATGAGATAATGGATTTTCAAACACTCTTGATGAAAAGACCAGAGATGAATAGAAAATTTGACTTTCAAATACTAGACTCAAGAGAATCATAAAAAGGTAAACAGGAAAGGGAAATCATAAGGGACTTAATTAAGTTAAACTGTTTACATTCCTCCACAGGAAAATGATATTTATAACTCATAAGATCTTTCTCATTATTAGGGTAGTTAGAAGGAACACACACACACATATATGTATACATGCACACATATACACATATATACACACATGTGCTTACACACATTTCTTTATATATACATACATATATAGATGTTTGTATATATGTGTATGTATGTAAATATATGTGCATGTGTATGTGTGTATATATACATACTATATATGTATATGCACATATATACTTCCATATACATATGTGTATATATGTATATATACATATGTATGTATATATGTATATATATATATGAGGCAGAGGTTAGAGGTTTGAGTTGAATTTGAAGGGATGCTTTTTTAAAATAAAATTAAAGGGTTAGAGAGGCATGTACTGGAAAGAAGGAAAAGGGAGATGTAGAATAGGGTAAATTATCTCACCTAAAAGAGGCAAAGAAAAGCTTTTACAGTAAAGGGAAAGAGAGAGGAGATAAGTGACTGTTGATCAATCTTACTCTCACCAGAACTGGCTTAAAGTGGGAAAAGAATGTATAAGTAATTGTGTATGGAAATCTCATCATACCCTAGAGAAAAGTAGAAGGGGAAGGTGGTAAGAGAAAAGGGGATGATAGAAGAGAGAACAGATTGGAAGAGTGTATAAGTAAGCACCCCAGTATACACAGGGTGGCCTGCTATCCCAGGTTCTTAGAATTGTATTTATAAAATGAAAGGCAACTTCTGAGAGGTCAACAATCACTTTAATCAAACACATATATCATTTACTTAGCTCAGGGCAGGGAAAATACAGAGAAATCAAAGATCAATATACATGCTCCCAATTGTCTGACATAAGCAATACATATATTATAGATCAACAGACAGATATAACTGCCTGACCATTATATACATAGATAGTTAGCAGAGAGAGAAGCGCCAACATATGGGTTTTCAAATGGAGCAGGGGAGTGCTGGTTAGCAGTTTCCCAGAATCTCATCCAGTACACAAACATTTTTTCCAGAAACTAAGACCCTAAATAAAATCTTAACCTCAGAATATTTAAACATTTTTTAGAGTCAGAGAACATCACAACCTTTGAGAACCAGTGCCCCATTAACAAAAGGTGTTGAGCCTGCCTACAAATCTCCTGCCTAATAAATGGGTGTGAAAGATCTTTAATCCCATCAAAATAATTAACAATACAAATATGTACTGTTTCTAGTTAAAGAAACTCTTGTTTCTGTACTTTAGTCCTAGTTAAGACTCTTGAGTGATAAAGATTCAAATAGAAGCACTTAATTATACTAAAGCAAAAATAGCAAAAGATGCTACTTTGTTTGCCATTACAGGGAGGGATATCAGAATTGAAGGGAGAAGGGATAGAGTGAAAGAAAAAGAGAATAGAATAAATGGGGAGGGCATGGGGTGGAGGGAAATATAGTTAACATTAGCAACTATGAAACAAAAACATTGAAGCAAGTTTCTCTGATAAAGACTTTATGTCTCAAACATACCGGGAACTGAGTCAAAATTATAAAATTAATTATAATAAAATTATAATTTATAAAATTATAAAAATAAGAGTCATTTCTCCATTGATTAATGATCAAAAGATATGATCAGTTTTCAGATGAATAATCTGAAATAATCAAAGCCATCTATAGCCACAAGATAAAATGCTTTAGCTCACTATTCATTGGAGAAATGTAAATTAAAACAATCTGAGGTACTACCTCATACCTTAAATTGGCTAATCAAAGAAAAGGTAAATGACTAGTGTTGGAGGGGATGTGATGAAAATGCAACATTAATGCACTGTTGATGAACTGATTTCACCATTCTGGAGAGTAATTTGGACCTATGCCCCTTTGACCTATACCATTACTAGGTCTATATCCCAAAAGAGATAAAAAAAAAATAGAAAAGTACCTATATGTACAAACATTATTTATGGCATCTCTTTTTGTGGTAGCAAAGTATTAGAAATTGAAGGGCTCTCCATTAGGCAACTGTTGAATAAGCTGTGGTTTAGGAAGGCAATAGGATACTATTACTCCATAAAAATGGTAGGCTGGTATATTACAGAAAAATCTAGTAAGACTTACATTAACTCATGCTTAGTGAAGTAAGAGAAGGAGAACATTGTACACAGCAACAGCAACATTAAGCAATGATCAACTATGATAGACTCGGTTCAACAATACAATGATCCAAGACAATTCATGCTGGATGATGCTAACCACATCCAGAGAAAGAATTACAGAATCAGAATTCAGATTAAAGCACAGTATTTTCCCTTTCTATTTTTTTTCTTTCCCAGGTCTTGTTTTTCACTTTTATTTTGATTCTTTTTTCACAGCATAACTAATATGGAAATGTTTAACGTGATTGTATGTATATAACCAACTAAAAAATTGTTTGCTCTCATGGGGAGCAGAAAGGGAAGGAAAGGAGGAAGGAAAAAAAACTTATTATTCAAAATCTTACGGAATTGAATGTTGAAAACTATTTTACATGTAATTGGAACAAATACAATAAATTAAAACATAATTTTGCTATGGAGTTTACTTTCTTAATTTTTGAGGATATTTTATGAAATATTAAGAACAATTAGGTAGAGCAGTGAATAGCACATGTGACCTAGAGTCAAGAAGATCTG
>JAQQSK010015866.1:0-10629 GCA_028658325.1 Potorous gilbertii
AGATATTCACTAATTCTACCTTTACTGTTAAATTTAAAAGAAAATATTTCAGTTTTATGTACTGGACATGAAAGACTCTAGATTCTCTGGCAGGTTACAAATATTATCCATCTAGGCTAATTGTCATAAATGGAGGGACATGTGAGTATAATCTACCTATTTATCAGTCTATCTCTCTATCATCTATCTACTGCATATGTATATGCATATAACCATATATTTATTTGTGTGTATATACATACATACTGTATATAGATAGAGATATATAGATATATGCAATGTGTGTGTGTGTGTGTGTGTATGTGTGTGTGTGTGTGTAAGTGAAATAACTCCTTTGGTGACACAATCTCTTAAGTCAGTTAAGAACATATACATTGAAATTGAATAGGCTATAAGTGATCTTCTTACGAAAAAGGCACTAGACATTTCCAAGTGTATTCTATCAAATATTTAAAGAGCAACTAGTTCCAATACTAAATGAATAATCTGTAATAATTGACAAAGAAGGGATCCTATCAAACTCCTTTCATGAACTAAATATAATGCTGATACCTAAACCTGGAAGAGTAAGGCCAGAAAAAGAAAATTATAGCACTATTTTGTTAATGAATATGGATGCAAAAATCCCAAGTAAAATACTAACTTAAAGACTACAACAATATCACACATATTTCTCATTATGCCCAAGTGGAATCTATACTAGGAATGCAGGGATGGTTTAAGAAAAGGAAATCGATGAACATAATCAATTATATCAATAATAAAAGTAAAAAAATATATCAATATATGCAGAAAAAGCTTTTACTAAAGTACAACACTAATTTCTACTAAAATACTTGACAGTAAAGACATAAATGGATTTTCCTTAAGTTGATAAAAAGTATTTATTTAAAATCATAAGCTAGCATTATTGGTAATGGGGATAAGGTAGAAGCCTTACCAGTAAGATTGAGTGAGAAACAAGGAGATCCACTGTCACCAATATTATTCAGTATTTTTTTGGAAATCCTAGTAGTGGTAACAAGAAAAGAAAAAAAAGAAATAGAGGAAATCAGAATAGGGAATGAGGTAATAAAACTATCTCTTTTGTTGATGATATAATATGCTTGGAAAATCCCCAAAACTCAAATAAAACGTTAGGTGAAACAGTTAATAAATTTAGCAAAGTACCAGTATATAAAGTAAATCCTCAAGTAAATATAAAAATAGTAACTATAAGTCATCAACATTCATATGCATCATAAATAAAACCCTGTAAGAAGAGATAGTAAGAGGTATCCCATTTAAAATCATTCTGAACATTATAAAATACCAGGGGGCACATCAGCCAAAAGCAAACCCAAAGACTACATAAGCAAATTTGTAAGAAAAACTTTCTATGTAAAATAAAATCAGATTTTAATAACTGGAGAAACATTGTTTATGGGTAAGCAAAGCTAATACAGTAAAAGTTACAGTTTTAAGTAATTTGTACATTTCCTGTCATTCCAATTAAATTACAAAAGAACCTATTTTACTTAATTAGAAAAAAATTACAAAATTCATTTGAAAGAGCATAAAATCAAGAATATCAAAGGAAATAATGGAAAAACATAATGTTTCACAGCAACAGATCTTAAAGCACTATCAATATAATCTGTTACTGGCTAAGAAAAAGAAATGTAAATCAATGCAATAAAGTAGACATACAATTCACAGCAGTAAATAAATACAATAACCTTGCATATCTATGCATGTGTGTAATGACAGCCATCTCTAAATCGGGGAAGGGGAAAAGTGTTACATGATAACTTTATTATATATTTGAAAGGAATAGCAAGTTAGACATAATACATTTGCAGTTTGATGTGCAATCATCATTTTTCTTGTTATACTATATTGTAGAAATTGTTTTATTCCATAAATTAAAAATTAAATAAAAATTTAAAAATACAGATGTATGTGGCATATATATAGTGTATGACAATGTGTGTATGCATATATGTGTGTATTTATGTATATAGCACCCCAACTTGCACTGACATTCTTGTTGGGGATTCTCACAGGGTGAGTGCAAGCCTGAATTCCAGCAAGTAGCTGTTGCCTATTGCTTCTACTCCATTTTGTGAGTGCCTAGCCATGTGTTTCCCATTGAAACTTCAACCAGGAGACTCAATTAACTCCTATATAGTAAGAAGCGTTGATATAAACATTCCTTTTCCTTTCCACCACCCCAAAAATCTGGGATATACTCTATCATAATTACTCATAGTCAATGAAAGGAGAGTGGGATGATATTTTAAAGAATAGTGGTAGTGGTGAAAATGTGTGGGGGATGTGTTATCAAAGTAAGTAATATATCAAGAATTGTAGGACCTCACTGTCTTTTCAGGGTATTTACAAACTTCATTACAGAGTGTAGCACTGATGATGGATGTGATCACTACTTCTAAGATAGACTCATTTCTCAAAAACTGTGCATATCTAGTGGGTGACTTCTGACCTTGCTCCTCTCTTGGGTAGTTAGTTAGCTGAACTACTAGAGTTTGTTTCTCAAGGGGCAGATCTAGTTTTTAAAATGTCCAACTTTAGGATCAGCTGCAATCCTCACCTGGAGAATTGTGTTACTCTATATATATACAACTGCTGCCAAAGTCAGGAAAGTCTGTTTCAAGTCCTGCTTCTAGAACTTGTTTGCTGTGTGATCCTGGAGAAGACATGAAATTACCCAGTTTCTAGACAACTCTCTAAGAATATAAGTGTAGAACTGCATTGGAAAAGAGAGGGTCTTATTTCAAGAGTTTCCTACTTTAATAACATAATAAATCAGTGTGTGTGTGTGTGTGTGTGTGTGTGTGTGTGTGCGTGCATGTGCGCACTCACATGTTGTATCACAGACTTGGAGGACTTACCTGGAAGGCTAGACACTTTGTGGGCTCTATGCACTGTTAATGTACATTCTAAGGGGAGCTCAATTTTTTAAGAAGAATTGAGTTTGCTTTGGTGTTCCATGGCCCATGTCAGATCTTCTGCCAAATGTTCAAACACTACACAGGGAGGTGGAGTGAGGAGAGTGAGATGCAAATATGTATGTGAATCAGAGAGCAAGAGGAAGCAAATGCATATGTGCTTGATGAATGTCTTGGAGCTGCTGAGCCAGAAGTTAAAACAGTTGGTGAGTGCAAAGATCAACTGGCAGCTCATCTTTCCCTATTTTTCCAGAATGTAAAGATTACTGTTGGCTGAGAGCAACGTTGTAGCTTCTAAACAAAGTTTAAACGTATATTTGTATTTAATTTTAATGTCATACTATTAGTACATTACAATACTCTTAATAGTGGTATTAATAATATTATATTATATGAATATTAATAATAGATTCTTTATAAGCTTGTAAGTGTGTAGTTTAAGAATGAGAGAAAAGATAAACTAGCTTGTAGCAGAAAACCTGTTCCTAGTTTATTCCACAGTAGTAGGTGAAGCTTAAAATCTGGGTGATTCTTACTACCCTCTCTCACATCTTATACTCCTCTGCTCTATCACTTTACAAGTAGGATGAAACTGTACATAAATGAAGGTCAGCTTCCATTTCCCATTGACTTTTGGAGGGGATTACTATAGACAAACACCTCATCAACAAATACCCATCCTACTAGTGATGAATCTGTCTCTTCTTAGAGAGCCTAATTGTCAGCAAACTGATGATAACCTAATTTTGGGCAAAGCCTGGAATAGACTTTAAAAAAACTTTGTCCGTTTTATGTCAATTTTGGTTTCAGAGTAGGACTGTGTGGATAAAATGGCTACGTAATTAAATCCCCCTCCTTACATTAGGATTTCTACTTCATCTTTATGGTTATTTAAGACTGTGCCTCTAAGGTGCAATGGCTAGATCTCAAGGCCTAGAACTCGGAAGACCTGAGTTCAAATATGACCTTGGACACTTACTAACTGTGTGAATCTGGGTAAGATGCTTAGCCTCTACTTTCCTAAGTTTCCCCAACTTTAAAACAGGGATCATAATACTACCTATCTCCCAGAGTTGTTGTGAAGATCACAATAGAAAATAAAACTTAGCGCAATGTTGGCCAGTGGCAATATTATGTAAATATTAGATGTTCTTATTATGTGTTGTTATCTGAGGTCGTGTATTACACAATTGGATTCTTTCTTTGATTTTGTCTCCAGTGGATTACTGCATTCCTCAATTTCTATTCTTATTTTTCATACATTTTACCTAATTTATAGAGCAACTATCTCAGTAGATACATGTCAGCAGCATATTTCCACCTCCAATTTCAGTTTAAAACCATTTTGAATAGAATTCGAAAACTTGATACTTCTGGCAAAGATGGTAAAGTAAAAATTAAGCCTTTTGATTAACAATGAAAAGAAGCTCTATAAAGCAACAGGACAAAAGTAAAATTCCTACAATTTTATAAAAATTTATATGAATTCATACAAAGTGACGTATGGAGAACCAGAACTTTGTACACGGTAACAGCACTATTGTAAGGATGGTAAACAGCAATAGGCTCACCTCCACTGATGAATGCAATGACCCATGATAATTCTGAAGGATGCATACTGAAAAATGTTATCTACCTCCAGAAAGACAACTGATGAACTCTGAGTCCAGATTGGAGCATACTTTCAAAAAACTTTCCTTTTTTTTATTGTGTGAGTGTGTATGTGTGTGTGTGTGTGTTTTCTTTGGCATCACAGGTAAGAAGGAGTTATGTTTTGCATGATTTCATGTGTATAATCAAAATCAAAGTGCCTCTCTTCTAAAGGAAGTGGGAGGGGAACTTAAGAGGAAGGGAAGGTATTTGGAACTTATTTAAAAAAAGATTTTTAATATTTTACATGAAATTGGTTAATATTTAATAAAATCAATAAAATAATGTTTATAAAAGCAAAGAAAGAGACAATACCCTTAGTGCAGGTAGAACTAATCAAGGACAGAGAAGACCCAGACTTCTGAAACTCTAAAGACGACCATCAAATTGTCTATGTCAAAATTATTACTTAGTCACCTATATCAAGAAAAACAAAACAAGCAAAAGATGAAGCTAGGACTTTGAGATCATATACTGATTGACATTACCTATGCCAATGCATGTTTGAAGATGGTCCTGGGAGGAGTTCTCCATTTTTGCCAGGATAAGTAATGCTCTTAGTTCCTTCATCCTCTCTTAGGAGAGGCTTAGTGAGGCATAAGAGAATGAATAGAGGGGGAGGTAGAGAAAAAGAGACTGAAGTATTTAATTTTGAGATTTACTGAGTGGGATAATCCTCTTGCTCTAAGGTCAATCCTTCCCCATATAACTTTCATGTGGCCACCTCCACCTTCACCTCCTACATGATGTGAATACCAACTGAAAAACCCAGGGCTTTTTGTGTCATTCCAAAGCACCAAAATTTTTAAAGAGTAACCGCATGCATGTGTCTCTGGAAGTTGCCAGAGTTGAAAAGTGTATTCATGGGATGGTACTTTAGGGCTTAGCTGCACAAATACTTAGTGGAATATGTTACAATAAAACTCCTGAAACACAAATTATTTTAGACATAAAAGCTGGCCTCACAGATTTGCTAGCAGCATGACTCTGGGCAAGTCATTTAACCTCTGTCTGCTCCAGCTTCCTCTTCTGTAAAATGAAAACAATGATACCACCTACTTTCAAATGTTGTAAGTTAAGATGAGGTATTATTTGCAAAGCACGTTGTATATCTTAAAGTTCTAAATTAAACGTTCTAGCCATTAGTATTAATTTGTGACTGCGATGTCATATTTGTACTTCTACTGACACTAGGCTGACCTTGGCCAGATAAAACTAAACTGAACTAATTTCCTCACTGTTTCTTCATACTCTTTTAGTTGGGTTCTGGATTTCAAGTCACTTATATATGTTCCTAAATTCTCTTTTGTTGTACTTTTAATTTATGGTTTTTAGTAATTTGTAATTATGATAAATAATTGTATTAATTATATTAATAATTTAATACTTATATTAAGGTATTCAATGGGATATCACCCGTAGTGTACCTAGCACTAATTGAAAATGCAGGAGCCCTAGGCTTCTTAAACCCTAAAGGCAATCATCAAAATATCTATATCAGAATTTTCATTCAGTTACTGTTGATGAAAAAAGCAAAATGAAGAAATGTGAATATAAAACATAACATATAAAACCCTTCAAGAATACACTTAAATAAAACTCTTTAAAATATTACAGTTGCTGTTGGTGTGAACTCAATTGTTTCAAGCATCATTCAGAACCAAAAAGAAATCAGATTATTCAGACAAAAGAAGAAAACTGTGATTGGAAACAATAAACAAAAGTCAATTGTCATGAATTTATAAACTATTGTAAAACAACCCAATTAATCCTAAGAGAAGACACAAAGACATTCAGAGATATGGGACAGTTGAAAAGGTTGTTATTGTTTCCTCTGTAATGTAGTTTAAATTCCTTGAAATTAAATACTTGTACATCAACATCAATAAAAAATATTAATAAGCACAAAACAAAAAGAGGTATCATATATACAATGACACATAATGGGTTAAGGAAGAATGGGACAGATCTTCTTACACAACTTCCCATGCCATCCTCTCCTAATTTCCCCAACAACTTATAGCAGTCCTTGACTCACTAACATGAGGAAGGAAAAGACATTGAAAGATGAGGTGATAGTTTCTTTTGTATGTTAATTCAGTTCTATCTCAGTACCTCCTTAAACATCAGATCATTTTGCTCTCAGTCAATTACAAGATGTCCATATTAAAACATTCATGCAAAACTAGAACAAATGTTTTCAAAGTTCTACCAATTGGACTGGAAGTAAGTGGTACCTATCTTCCCACACTCTACACAACCCAAAAGAAAGACAAATCTGAACATTCCATAAGATAGACCTGTACATGCTCTGGTCTGCAGACCGCTTATGGCCCTCAGAGGATTTCAGGCTGCATATGAAAAATGGAGAGGAAAACACCCCTTGCATGTAGAGGAAACCCTTTAGCATTCAATAGGTTGTGCAGGCCTGCTCTAAGACTTGATTCCTCATTGGTTTTCTTTATAATGTGATCCTGTGATTCAGTTATGACTGACTCTTCTATGTCTTTATCTCTTGATTGAAGGTCCTGCTTCCCAGATCTTCCTTATGGAACATTTTGACTAAAATAATAGATTGTTGAATTTAGGAGGGACTTTAGAAGCCATTTGGACTAATTCCTTCCATGTGTCCTTGTACAACTTCCTTTGACTCCAACTTTCTTAATGGACTAATGACTTGATGGCTTCTCAGTATAGCTTCTCACCCCTTCCTATATGGAAGATGCTTGTTCCTTTGTACCCTTATTATATAGATGATGGAACTGAAGTCCAAAGAGGTTAAATGATTTGTCTAAAAGTAGTTAGCAGCAGAATTGTTATTCCCATACTTAATTTGATTATCTGATATCTTCCATAGCACAACCATAATAGCTCTTGTCTTTTCAGGAACTAGTTCATTACAGAGGAACGAAAGAAGACTCAGTTTTACTATGACAGTTGTGTGAGGAAAAGTAGGATAGTATAATTAAAATAACACTAGTCATGGAAGAGAAGCTGAGTTCAGATTCTTGCTCTGAACTGTACCAGCTGTGTCACCATAAACAAGTCATGTAAACCATGTTAGATTCAATTTTCTCATTTGTAAAATGGAGATACTAATATTTGCCCTATCTATCCCACTCAGTTACTATGAGGAAAACATTTTATAATCTATAAAATGCTTAACAATTATTGGATATTAATATTATGTGATCTAACAGAACATTATCTGTCACTTAAAAATTAATCAATAAATAAGTATTAATTAAGCACTTACTATGTTCTAAGTACTGTGTTGAGCCCCGAGGCTGCTAAAAAAAGTAAAAGATAGCCCCTGCTCTCAAGAAACTTACAATTTAATGAGGGATACAACATACAAACAAATATGTACCAAAAAAATTATATAAGGATAAATAGGATATAATCAACAAAGGGAAGGCACTAGAATTAAGAAGATTTGGGGTAAACTTCCTCTAAGAGATGAGATTATACTTGAGTCTTAAAAGAAGCCAGTAATGGAGATTAGTAGTTGTAGTGGAGTAGGAAGAGAATTCCAAGCCTGAAAGACAGCCAGAAAAAATGCCCAGAGCAAGTAAATGTATTGTCTTGTTTGTTAAGCAGCCAGGAGGCCAGTGTCACTGGATTTAGAGTTAAAGAGTATTTATTGAAGAAAAAGATATAAGAAAACTGGAAAAATCAGAAGGGACTAGGTTATAATGCCATATAATATTTTATATTTGTTGCTCACATTAATAGGAAGTCAGTGGAGCATATTGTGTATGTGTGTGGGTGTCTGTGATATGGCCAGACTTTTATTTTATGAAAATCATGTTAGTGGATGATGGAAGATGGATTGGCAGGAGAGAAACTTGAAGAAGAAAACCCATCAGAAGAATATTGCAATGGTGCAGGCACAATGTGATGAGGGCCAGCATTAGACTGGTGGAAGAGTTAGAGGAGAAAAGATATATTCAAAAAATGTCATAAAGATGAAACTGACAGACTTGGGGGAGGGGAGGTTGAGAGATAGTGAGGAGTCCAGGATGATTCCTAGATTGTGAACCTGATGCTCTGGGAGGATGTCATTACCACTACAGTAATAGAAAGAGAAGTTAAGGTTTACAGGGAAAGATAATGAGTACTGTTTTGGAAATACTGAGTTTCAAATGTCTATTGGGCATTTAATTTGAGATGTCTGAAAGGCAATTGGAGATACGATATTGGAGGTCACCAGAGAGACTGGGACAGGAAAGGAAGATTTTAGAATTATTAGGATAGAGATGGTTATTAAATACATGGGAGCTGATGAGATCATCAGGTGAAGAAGTATAAAAATAAAAGGAGACCCAGGACAGAATCCTGAGGCACCCTTGCAGATACATTGCATGATTTAGAACAGAGTGGTAAGACAATTAGGAGGAACACCAGGAGAGAATGCTGTTCTGAATATCTCTGAAGAAGAGAATATTAAGGGGAGAGAGAAAGAGAGAGAGAGACAGAGAGAGAGACAGAGAGAGAGACAGAGAGAGAGAGAGAGAGATTGACTTCCAGGAGCTAGGATGGCAGAGTAAGCAGTCAATCACTGTAACTTTCCCATACTCACCTCCAAACAACCATAAAATAGAGGTCTCAAACAAATCCTGAAACAGCAAGGTGAGTAAAAAGATAGGGTGAAACAATATTTTAGCACAAGAAACTTGGAAGATTTGCAAAAAAAGGTCCATCTCACTTGAGAGAAAGGAGAGTACAATCCAGGACCAGAAGCAGTGCAGCAAGCCAGCAGCAAGGTCTACCTCGGGAAAACAGTGGGGGATCCTGAGCTCCACTGTGATGGAGGAGGCAAAAACCAACACCACCACCCCCTAAATGTATTAGTATAGCCAGGGGAAATGACAGACTCCAAGTCTGAGAACCACCAAGTGGCTTCATTGAAACCCTGGCCAAACAGACATCTTCCAGTGGTTAGACCATCATGAGTTTCAGCACAGGACTGGGCAAACAGGTAACCTTAACCCTATAGGTAACTAAACTAACCGACAACTACCAACCAGCACAGTCCCTTAAAGCTTGAGCAAAGCCCTGGGAAAACATGCAATCTCTAGACGCCAGTCAACACCACATGCTTCATTGTAATCATAGGAAAACATACAAACACCCCCAGTCCTCACCTCACACCAGACAACATGGCTAGGACCCAAGTTCAGCCCCAGGGCAAGCTGCCAAATCCCTACAAATCACACCTGTGCCAGCAACTTCTTCAGCACAACACCAGTCTCAAGGGTCCCCCAGGGGTCTCAGGACAAAATCAGTATAAGAGCAGGTAAATAACCAGGACCTGCAAACACAGGACAATGCTCCTTTCACAGGGACTCATATTTAAAAGAAAGAGAAAAGAGGGGGAAAAGAGAAAAGCAAAAATAGCAACAGTAAAATTAAAAAAAAACTGACCGTAGGAAGTTATTGTATTAACAGGAACTCAGAAAAAATAACGCAAAAATACCAGATAATTTTGCCCTGTGGGTAAAATCCCAAAGAAAAATGGGAAATGGTCTTAAGCACAGAAAGAACTCATGGCAGAACTCAAAAAGGAGCCTAAAATTTTGGAGAGGCAGAAGAAAAATTGGGAAAATAGATGAGAGTGATGCAAGAAAATGAATCAGCAGCTTGGAGATCTGCTTAGGAAGCAGAATTGGCAAAAAGAAAAATAGGAGACAAAAAATTTCACTAAAGAAAACAGAACAAAGGAAAGTGGGAAAACTAATTGATGAAAACAACACTGTAAAAGTTAGAATTAGAGAAGGCCGAGCCAAGATGGCAGAGAAATGGCAGGGATTCATCTGAACTCTACTCCAGTCCCCTCCCAGTACTTTTAAAAATAATTCTAAAAAAAAAAATCCCAATGACGATTTTCAAAGGCAAAATGCCTCCTACACTCAGAGAAAGAAATATGGAAGTCATTCGCAGAATGTAGCATGTCATGTTTGTGTGTGTGGGGGTTTTAGTGTATTATGTTTTGATTTGTTATATGATTTCTTCCATTCATTTTAGTGCG
>JAQQSK010015867.1:0-10629 GCA_028658325.1 Potorous gilbertii
CCATAGAAGCTATCCTTGCATATTTTAAAGGCTATCAAATGGAATAAATATTAGATTTTTTTTCTGTTTGACCCTAGATAACTAAGAGCAGCAATTAGAAATTTGTTAAGCAGCAATTTTAATCCAAATATAAATGGAAAAATTGCTAATAATTTGAGCTCTGCCTATGTGGAATGTAAACTACTTTTCTGTTCAACCATATATTGATCTTCTCCTACTATATAAACTCGGGGATATGGGATCATTCCATTCCAAATTAGATATGAACTTTTAACTTAATGTCCATCAAATTAAGAAATAAAACTTTTGATAAATGTATTTTGATATAAGTGGTTTCCTTTCTACCTTATGATCTACTTATGAAACTGGAAAAGTACTGACTAGAACTGTGGTAAAGAGATTTCTTTGTATCCTATCCCTTCCCTGATGGTTATAAAAATTAATTTGGAAACAAGAACTAGGGAAGGATAGGGACATTTATTTTTTTAAATCGTGGCCTTTATAAAGAATTTCTGCTAGCAACAAAATCATTTGTTTCCCTACTCTGATGATATTCATCTTGAATGTATCAGGGGAGGGGACAGTGGAAGGTTTAATTTCCTATGTGATCTATCAACAACCTATTATTTACCAAAATGATTTTTAAACTTCTGCACTGCTTAGACCAGCCCTTGGATAACATTTTAGTAGACCCTATTAGATTATATAACCATGTTTAATGAAGCAAGTTGTAGCTAAATCATTCATTCTAAATAAGCTTTGTAAATAATTATCACTTGCTTTAATGACATTTATTGAAAGAGTGTGAAGGAATTATTACAAGAGCAAACATATAAAAGTCTTTCAAGTGAGTTCTCATGCTGCTTACTTCAAATGGGAGTCCTCTGACTTGATTCTCTTGCCATCAGGCAATATATATATGTGAAAGTATAATGTCTAAATGGGAGAAAAGTTCCTTGCTGGATGGTGATCCTTTATTCTTTGTGTTAACTTTGTAGAGAAAAAATAGCAGTCAGTATTAGTAGATCCCATTGTGTTTGGTTTTGCACTGTTCTCTCTTACGTCCTTGAGTTTCAAAAGGAATAAAATAATGAAATTGCCAAAATCATTAGCATTGACTTACTCTATTCATTCACTCAGATAGGTCAAATCACTTCAGTTTTGCTGTTATTTAGTTTTTGTTTTGTTTTATTTGTTGGGTTTCCCCATCATCTCTTTATCAAATCTCTATGTCCTAAGCATTGTGAGCATTTAGACTTAGTGGGGAAGTGAACCAAGAAAAATCAATGATTGAAAATTATATTTTAAGAAGACAGTTCTCAGTGTTTGCTTTTGTTTTGTGTTAATCAATAAATAAATGTTTAATAGAACTAGAGAAAGATCTATATGTTTGAGAAGGCTCTTATGCATTGAAGAAACAAAGCTGAAACCTTACCTAACTCCTTTTATGATGCAAATGTGGTACTGATATCTAAACCAAGAAGAGCTAAAATAGAGAAAGAAAATTATAGAACAATTTCCCTAATGAACATCAGTGTAAAAATTTGAACAAAATACTAGCAAGGCATTTACATCAATATATCACAAGGATTATATATCAGTAGATAATATATCACTATGACCAGGCAGGATTTATACCATGAATGCAGAATTGGTTCAATACTAAGAAAACTATCAGCATAATTCACCATATCACCAACAAAACCAACAGAAAACGTATGATTATCTCAATAGATACATAAAAAGCTTTTGAAAAATGCAACACTCATTCCTATTATTAAAAAAAAATGCTAGGCAGCATAGGAATAAAATTTTTAACTAAAATGGTAAGTATTATCTATCTAAAACCATCAGCAAGCATTATATGTAATGGGGATAAGCTAGAAGCTTTTCCAGTAAGATCAGGAGTGAAGCAAGCATGTTTACTATAACCACTATTATTCAAGATAGTACTAGAAATGTTAGCTATAGAGAAGAAAAATTAATCAAAAGAATTAGACTTGGCAGAGTCTTTGTAGACTATGTAATGGGATACTTAGAGCAGGGCCTCTTAAACTTTTTCCTCTCCTGACCCCTTTTGGCAGCATTCCTTGGAGTTGTGTGACCTAAGGTTTAATTTTTAGATAAATTTTGGTCTTTGCACATTCAGAAAGTTTTTACTGCTATCAAGTTTGTTATGACCCAGCATGGGGTTGCAATCTATAGTTTAAGAAGCACCTACATAGAGAACCCTAGAGAATCAACTAAAAATACTTGAAACAATTAAAATTATTGGCAAAATTACAGGATATAAAATAAAACCACATAAATCATCAACATTTCTATATATTACTAACAAAGCCCAGCAGCAAGAGATGGAAAGAAAAATGCCATTTGGAGTTACTGTAGATCATGTAAAATATTTGGCAGTCTACCTGCCAAGATAAATCCACCAAAGCAAAACACTTTTCACACTAATAAAGATGTAACTAAGCAATTTTTAAAATATCAATTGCTCATGGGTAGGCTAAGACAATATACTAAAAATGAAAATTCTGCCTAAACTAATTTATTTGTTAAGTGTCATGTGAATCAAACTACTGAAAAAGTATTTGACAGAGCCAGAAAAAATAAGAACAAAATTCATATGAAAGAGCAAAAGATCAAATATATCAATGGAATTAATAAAGACACAAAGGAAAGTTAATTCAGCAATACCAGGTCTCAAACTATATTATAAAACAGTAATAATAAAAAAAAATGTGGTATTTGCTTAGAAATAGAGCGCTGAATCAATGGAATAAATTAGGTATGCAAGAAAGTAGTCAATGACCATAGTAACCTAGTATTTGATAAACCCAAAGACTCCAGCTTTTGGGATAAGAACTCACTATCTGAGAAAAATTACTGGGAAAACTGGAAAACATTATAACATAAACTAAGTGTAGACCAAGATATCATATAGCAAGATAAAGTCAAAATGGGTGCAGGATTTAGATATAAAAGGTGATACAACAAGCAATTTAGAAGAGCAAGGAATAGTATACCTGTCAAATCTATGGAGAGGCAAAGTATTTATGACCAAACAAGATAGAAAGCACTACAAAATGTAAAATGGATAATTTTGACTACACCTATATAAAGAATTGATGGACTCTGAATATAGATCAAAACATACTTATTTCACCTATGTTTTCTCTTTTGATCCATTTCTTCTCTTACAGTTATGACTAATAGTGAAATGTGTTACTTAGTTGCACATACATAATCTATATCAAATTGTCTGTCATTTTAAGAAGAGAAGAAGGGAAGGAAGAAGAAAAATTTGGAATACAAAATCTTGTAAAAATGAATGCTAAAATTGTTTTGACATACAATTGGGAAAAAGTAAAATACTATTTAACAAAAGAAGAGGAACTTTTGTTTCAGGGAAAAGTTTTTTGAGGTTAATAACACTGCTCATTTTTCTAAAAACAACTCAGTCCTTTTCCGTTACTTGGTGTAGCTCATCACCTAATTTTTACGTTAGCTCCTTGGGCTCTCCTTCTAGCTACATATAATCTGGGAGATGGGGATGATAACATACACATATGCTTACCTTCTTATCTCTATAACTTTATTTTTTTTTAAATAAGAACTGACTAGTTCATTTCATAAATAGAGTATTAACCCCTAGAATCAGGAATACCTACATACCATTCAGGCCTTAGATATTTACTAGCTGACACTGGGCAAATCACTTAACCTCCATTTTCCTCAGTTTCCTCAAAAGAAAAAAAATAATAATAGTACCTACCTCCCACAGTTATTGTGAGCATCAAATGAAATAATTATGAAGCATCTATCAGAGTACCTGACATAGAGTAGGTGATTAAATGCTTCTGTCTTTCTTTCTATCTTTCTTCTTCCTTTCTTTTCTTCCTCCTTCCCCTCCTCTCTCTCTTCCCCTTCCTCCTTGATGAAAAGTGTGAGATGAGAACAAACAGCCTTTTCTTCACAAACTACATTCTATAAAAATTCATCTACTTTATATTTACTTCATCTACTTTATATTTGTATATTAGTTACAGAAGAGTAGGTACTCTTCTATAGCTAATTACTCTTTCATTTAGGCTTTGTGCTTTGTGTTATCTAGATGCATGTGTATATGTTGTTGTTTTTATACCTTGTTTGACACCATAGAAGTCATACAACAAAGTTATCTGTTGATAAATTATTCCAGGATTTCTATAATATTAACAGATGTAAGAGGGTCACCTTCTTCTAAAAAAATCTTTAAGGTATAGATATATTGATTCATTGCATTGTATGCCTTTTTATAGTAAACAGACAATAAGTTTGGTGGAATTTTTTTTATAGCTTTCGTTCAAATGAGTAATTGTAAATATATTATATATGTATATATGACATATAATTATAAAATGTGCACATATAACACATATGTGTATACATATATTAGATGTATGCAGGTATGATTATTTCCATTTTGCAAACATTGAAACTGAGGATCTGAGAAATTAAGTGAGTAGACCATTGCCATGCAACTAGAAAGAGTCTTAAGTCAGGTTTTGACTCAATGTTTCTTCTAGTTCTCATTCCCTAGCTAGATATTTTCCCTTAATAAGAATTATTAATAAAGAACCATCAACTCTCCACTACCGTTCTCTTTAATTTTGTTGTTTCTAATGTTTCCAGGTCAATTAATTTTGTCTGGGGTTAGAAATTGACTTGTTCTCTCTTTCCTTGTTCTTCTTTTCAACACAGTAATATGCTCTGTTTCCTGTGACCATTATATTCATATCATTTCTGAGCTTCAATTATATAGGTATTGTTATCGTCTAGTTGAAACATCTTTTATATCATTATCAAACTGTTTTCTATTTTCTGACTTTCTTAAACAATTCTGATTTTTATGAACTACTATCTCCTTTCCTGAATTCTGAGTTTCCTAATGCTATTTGTCCAGCTTACCCATGGGTAATCTTTGATTTGTGTTGATGTTGTGTGTGTCTGTGTGCATACAAATACATACACATTTATGTTTGTATGTGTATAAATGTGTGTGTATTTTGCATTGACTTCGTGGTTCCAGATTCCAGACATTTTTTTTAAGTGGGCTTAAACTGCTTCCATGTCTGACTTTATTTCTCCTTGTCTTGGTTCTACTACCTCAGTCCAGTGTCCTGTTTTTGGCCATACCAACTTTCATTCAGAGGGTAGAAATAACCTCTGGAACCCATGGAAGTCAGACTTGAGTGATCCTGAATCTATCTGCTTTATAAAGGTATCCAAAGAACTCACTCTGGATTTAATTTCATTTGTCATTTTTTCTTGATTTTGGGTACATTTTTCCCATTCTTAAACTTTTCCTTAATTCTTTGGGAAACTTTTAGTTAAGCAACTAGAATATCTGTCTTCAAAGAAATATATGGTAAGATTTATTATTAACGACTCCATATAATTTACTATGCTGAGTCACCCCTGAAGCAAATGCATTATTAAGTAGTTTAAAAATTCATGCTATGTTCTTAACACAGTAGGAGTGCCTCAGAGGAACTTATCCATCTGACAAATATATATTTAACAAAATAGCTTCAAATGAATCTCTTTTATTCATTGTTGGAATTATTGTTCTTATTTAAGACTCGCATATATTTAGCATAAATAACAGATTTCATTTACACAAGATTGTGTTTCATTCCTAAAGGCAAATGGAGTCATAGTCTTTACTTTAAAAACCTTGTTTAAGATGCAAAATGTCTTATATTACTGTGCAGTTTTGCATGAAGTCATTGAAGTTTCTTCTAAAATTCAGATGGGTAACTTGAATATCAGGTTCAGCAAGCTTGCAGCAAAAATTAGGCTCTGTTAGTATAAGATTGTCATGTAAATGGATTTTCTCATAGATTTTACAAGAAATTAGAAGACTACACCAATAAAAAGATAAGATGCATGGGACAGTGCATCCTTACTGGCAGAAATTTATCCTTTGTAATTAACAGAAATCACCAGTCAGGTTTCCAGCTTAAACTTGAACAGTTCAAACCAATGATACCAATGTCTTCTCAAACTGAAAGTGGATCCTGAAATTGAAGAGATGTTGCTAAATATAAATACCCACCATGAGTATTTTATTTGAATTGGACAATTCTTAAAGTATTTATTGGCTATATATAGTTATTTCAACATTTTCTTAGCCTTGGCCAAAGTAAGTATGTAACCTCCATGAATCTCAATTTTCTTGTAAAATAAAAATGTTAAACTAGATGGCCTTTGATATCCTTTCTATAACTAGAGATATGACCCTTTGAGTCTGATTTTATAAGAAGCTACACAGGGTTGTGACTGCTACTGTACTAGAAATATTCATATTCAGAGTTTACAGTATATTCCATTGAATTTTCTAATTTTTCCTTTTAAAAGGTATGTTTATGTTTATTCTGCCTATCCAATTAAATTGTAAGCTATTGAATACTAAGAGTTTTAGTTTCTAATTCTATAATTGCTTCCCAAGGCAAACAGTATGTTTTGCTCAATGTGTCATCTGAGTGACTTATCACAAATGTAAACTAAGACATTGTGAATAATGCTAAAAAGACTCCAAATTATAGGCAAATTTCATTGCCAGTCTCCTTAAAAGAAACAAAAAAAATTATCTTTACAAAGAGTAAGAGGCAAGCTCCAAATAGTAACAAAATGTTGTATTTCATTAGTTTGAATTATCCTTATTTTTTGGAACTCAGATCATATTCTCCCATAGAAGCAATACTATGAATGATAGGAAAGCTTCTGGATAGTTTCTCAAAACTCATTTAATCATTGTGTAGTTGGAAGTATTGTTCATTAACAATAAAACATAAAAGTTGTTTGTAACAATCCACATAGCTCTGAAACTACCGCCTTGTACTAAGCATATCTTGATAGGTGAGTCCACTCAAATTCAGCTTTCTCATTTTATCTTACTGATCCCAGAGCACCAAACAAGAGTGTATTTAACATTTCACCCAGCTATTGACACTAACAACCTAGTCATCTTCCCTGTTGTCAAATTACCTAACTCTTCTACTCTCACCCTTCTACTTTTACATAGTATTCTATGCTCAGTGATCAAATCTAAACTCTCATATTTACCTCATTGTTCAAATATGTCAATTGATTCCTCTATGGAGCTGCTCACGATGCTTATGAATCCCCAGGCACTTTCCTAGACAACACACTCGTATGTATGTTGTTTTCTACCATTAGAATAGAATTCTGTGGGTCAGTGACTTACTTTTGAATTTGTGTCACCAATGTTTAGCACTATTCCAAAATCAATCCATTAATCTATCAATTAATGCCTACGTAAATGACTGTGCTAAGCTCTGGGGTTGCAGGAGACAAACAACAGTCCCTGTCCTCAAGAAACTTACAATCTAATGGAGGAGACAACATGGAAATAAATATATACAAAGTTAGCTATATTCAGAATAAATTGGAAATAATTAACAGAATGAATGCACTAGAATTAACAAGGTGGGAGAAGGCTTGCAATAAAATTGGAATTTTAGCTGGGACTTGGAGTTTAGTGTAAAGAGCATAGGAGGGAGAACATTCCAGGCATGGGAGACAGCCAAGAGATGGAGTGAAACCACTTTGGCAAATGCTTTTTAATTTATTCACTCATTTATTCGAGGCCTCAAACTGAAATTGCTTGTTTCTTTTAAATTATTTGCCAGGAACCTACTGGAATGTTGGAATTTGAAAAGCTAGCACATGCATAAAAACATACATTGACTCACATACCACAGCTCATAAGCTCCTATCAATGTTTCTCTTTTAATAGACCAACTTCAATGCAAAATACATTTAATTAAACAGAATAGAAGAAAAAATAAAACCAATCTTATCATCTTTTGTAGTTGAGAGAGAACACACAGATGTAGCCCAAAATATTTTTTAAGAAAGTGAATATGAATAAGATCATAGGTAGCCTGTGGACATATGTCTCATCAGGGAATGCATATGAGAGAGGGTACAAGTCAGTAAATTTGCTTAACCATACACTTAACATTATAATTTCAGCTGGAAACCTTCACTGACTTCAATAGTGCTAATTGCTACCTTGTTGTGCCATCTAAAGGTCCTCTGCTGTGCTGATCTTGGCTGCCATCTACTGGTTCTCTCCCAAACTGAAGCACAGGAAGGAATCTTGGGTCCTTTAGATCAGAAAAGCTTGGCAGCTATTTCATCTCTTCTATGAATCAGACCCAGAGCCATAATCTTTCAACTACAGATAGACCTGGCTGAAGTTTATTTTGTCTTTTGAAAACCAGATTCTTACTCTAGCTACTATTCCTGTAACTCATCTTGCTATTTGCATAGAGACGAGTATATTGCTATTAATTCTCATCATGTCTCTGGTTTCTAGAATGAAATCATGCAAATCAAACCAAGATACAGGATAGAAAACTATCAAATTCTTGTTGTCCCTATCAATTTAAACCACTAGTTAACTTGAATTATGATAGAGACTAGAGGTACGATTTCAGTGATATAGGAAACTGCCCTTATTGATTCATCTAAGAACCTTGTCTATAATTTATAATCTTGAAGAATTTTAAAGAGAACACTAAGAAGTGAAGTAAGTTTTTCAGGGTTGCATATGTAGGATTGTAAGTCAGAGGCAGGTCTTTTCCCCAGGCTTTCCTGACTCTAAGATCAGCTCTCTATCCACTATTCTGAACCCACTCCTCTTGCCTAAATTATTATCTGAATCTTTGCTTTCATTACTACTATCTGTATCTTTATTCTTCACAAAGCCATGCTTATCTGATTAAATGTTTACATTTACAAAAGGGCAATTAAAGTGCTCTATAATATAGCATGGTACAATGTTTTTTATAGCTGTGGATTTGAGATTCTCCCTTATAACATTTTTTTTTTTATCTGACTGAAAACTGAATTTTTCACTAAGGTCTTCCTGATAGAATGCGGTCAGCCTCTGCAAGGTCTCCCTTTCTTCTCCCATGCTGCACTCCAAGTACAGGAAAGGAAATACTTTCCCAGGTTTTTGCAATTTAAAAAAGGTATATAGGATGGGAATTTTAGGCATGAGTAAGGTTTATAAGCTACACATTCCTAAGTAGGAGAGAGGCTGTATTTATCAATTTCATTTTCCATAGAATTCATTATAGCGGACAAAAGTTAAAATCTAATGACATGTAATATTTATACCAACTACAAAACTATCTAAGTATAATATGAATTGCAAGTTCTTGGAAAATAATACCATCTTTTACCAATTTTACTTAAAAGAGGTAGAACTGAGTAAGAAAAAAGTACTTTTGTAATTACAGGTGTGTATTTGTCATTTCATTGAAATTTAAATTAGCTATTAAATTCTCTAAAAGGAGAGATGGATAACATTCATTCAACTCATTTTGAACGTTATTAATTCATATTTTAATACAGTTATTCATGGTGTTCTTTGTGGTCTTTATTTTGAGTGAAAATATATACTGGTGCTCATCAGTGTGATGCAATGATTATATTTGGTAATACTTAATCTCAAGGCATATTTTGTGGGCTAATATGGTATGAGTTTGCTTCAGTGTGACTGATCATTTATTCTTACTTTGTAAGGAATATAAGAGAATTAGCATGATATCCAATGTTTGTGGTCATAAGTGTATATTTTCTAAACTTTCCTATTCTGAAACATTTAAATCAGGACTAGTTTGTATGATATGGTTCAAAGGATATCAGAAAAGACCCCATACAACAAATAATCCATCAGCCTACCAGAAACCTTTAGTGTCCCAGTATACTTTGTATAAAAGCAACAGGGTTACAGGAATTTATGGGAATGGACCTTTAAAATGGAAATACACCTGCAGGAAATTTGATACTTCCCTGGAGGAACTATCAAATGTTACCAATTATCCATGCAAATAAGGACTACAACCATGCATCTTAAAATCCATCCCAAGAAGTATCCTTCCAGAACCTAAAAATTTGTGGGCAGTTTGGAAGTACAGTGAAATAAGAAAGAGTCACCTTCGGAAATTCAAACCTGGGCTCAGACACTTACTAGTTATGTCACCCTGGGCAAGTCACTCCACCCTGTTTGCCACAGTTTCTTCATCTTTAAAATACTCTGGGAAAAGAATTGGCAAAACTCTCCAACAGTTTTTAAAAATTATTTTATTTGTTTTAAGTGTTCGACAATCACTTCCATATGTCTTAGATTTTTTTCCCCACTCCTTTCCCCTCATTTCCCCCTCCCTTCCCACTCCCTCCGTGAGATGGTGTACAAATTTATATAGGTTCTACATGTACATTCCTATTAAATGCATATGGCATAGAAGAATTAAAATGAATGGGAGAGACCATAAAATAAAACAAAACAAAACATTTTTTTAAATGATCTTTTTCTATCTGCGATCCAATGGCAAAATTCTTTCTATGGATGTGGAAGGCATTTTGCCTCAAGAGTCTATTGGAAATGTTTTTTAAGTCCGTGAATTTCAATGAAGTACTTAGTCTACCAGAAAAATTCCTCACACACTGTGGTTGTTGCTATGTACAAAGTTCTCCTGGTTCTGCTCCTTTCACTTAGCATCAATTCATATAAGTCTTTCCAGGCTTCTCTGAAGTCTTCCTGTTCAT
>JAQQSK010015868.1:0-10629 GCA_028658325.1 Potorous gilbertii
AAAAAACATGGAGCTTACTCTCATCACATTCGACTAAAGGAAGGAATAAAATGCACACTCATTTTGGTATGAAAACTTATCTTACAATACAGGAAAGTGGGGGAGAAGGAGATAAGCAAAGCTGTGGGGGATGATGGAAGGGAATGCAATAGGAGGAGGGAATAATTTGAAGTCAACACTCTTGGGGAGGGACAGGATCAAAAGAGAGAATAGAAACAATGGGGGGCAGGATAGGATGGAGGGAAATATAGTAAATAAATAAATAAATATAACATGACTATTATGGAAGTCATTTGCAAAACTACACAGATATGGGCTATATTGAATTGACTGCCTTCCCAAAGGGAATGGTGGGGAGGGAAGGATGGGGAGAAGTTGGAACTCAAAGTTTTAGGAACAACTGTCGAGTATTGTTCTTGCTTCTAGGAAATAAGACATACAGGTAATGGGGAATAGAAAGCTATTTGGTCCTACAGGACAAAAGAGAAGATGGGGACAAGAGAAGGGAGGGATGGTAGAAGAGAGGGTAGATTGGTGATAGGGGAAATTAGAATACTCTGTGTGTTGGAGTGAGGGGAGGGGGCAAATGAGGAGAAAATTTGGAACCCAAAATTTGTGAAAATGAATATAAACAGTTAAATAAATAAATTTATATTTAAAAAAAGATAAAAAAACTTACAAAGACATCACAGTAATTTATCATTTGGATGATATACTATGACCAGATGGAATTTGTAGCAGAAATGCGGGGCTATTTCAGTATTACGAAAATTATCAACCAAAATGACCGTATCAATAACAAAACTAACATAAGCCATACACTTATCTCAATAGGTTTAAAAATAGTTTTGATAAAATGTAGCACTCATTCCTATTTAAAACTGTGTAGAAAGTAGGAATAAATGAAATTTTCCATAAAGTCATAAATACCTTTCTAAAAGCAATCAACATGTATTATAAGTAAGAGGAATGATTTAGAAGCGTTTCCAATAAGATCAGGGATGAAACAATGATGTCCATTGTCACCACTGTTTTTCAGTATTTTCCTAGAAATGTTAGTGTTAGCAATAAAAAAAAAGAAACAGAAATTAAAGGAATTAGAATCGGCATTGAGGAAAGAAAACTATCATGCTTTGCAGAGATATGATGGTATACTTAGAGAGTCTCAGAGAATCAATGAAAAAACTACTCAAAAATATTAACAATTCTAGCAAAGTTTCAGAATTTGTAAAGAAAGCAAACCCATAAAAGTTATTTTCATGACAATTTAATACTGGCAAAGACCGGTAACAAGAAATAGAAAGAGAAAATCCACTTTTCACTTCGGGGAGCCAGGATAACAGAGTAATAACTAAAGCACTGTAGTTTTCCATATTCACCTCCAAACAACCATTACATGGAGCCCCAGAACAAATCCTAGAACAGTGGAAAGATCGGGTTAGGATGTCTTTTAACCCTGAAAACCTGAAGGTTTAGCCAAAAAGGTCCTTGCTCAGTAAAAGGGGAGTGTATTCCTGGACAGGAAGTGTTCTTGCAAGGTAGTAGCAAGCCACACTTCAGTAAACCTGCAGTGGATACTGAACCCCACTGTAGTGCAGCAGGCAAATACCAAAACCAAAAACCTTCACAAATGCCTTAGCATAACCAGGGCAACAGGCAATCTCCAGCTTTGAGAAGCACCACGTGCTTCAGAGTAGCTCCCAATGGGCAGGCATCCTCCAGCAGTGGGACCTCTATGTGCTGTATCTCAGCCCAGGAAAACAGGCATCCCTCAAGGGCCAGTGAAGTGCTTTAGTATAACCCTAGCGATATGCAGAAAAACCTCACCTGACCTCAATACATGCCATATGCCAGGACTAGGATCCCAGTTCAGTACCAAGTAAGCTGCCAAATTCTTACAGCCTCCAACAGGGAAGGGTCCTCTGTGGCACTCAGGGCAACATTAACACAGCAACAGGTAAACAGTCAGGGCCTGCAGCAGCTAGAACAAGAAACCTGAGACAGAGTTCCTTCCAACTTGGAGGCAGAGATGAAATTACAAAGAAAGGAAAAAGCCTGTCACCAACACCCCCCCTCCAAAAAAAAATAACAAGAAAACAACAGATAATTAGTCTTTCTTTTTTTTTGGAAAAATTAGTCTTACCAAAGAATGTTCTTAGGTGACTGGGAAGACCAATACACAAACTCAGAAGAGGAATAGCCAGGAGAAAATTGTCCACAGTAATAGCAATAATTTGTGATGATTGACTATGTTAGACTTAGGTCTTCTCAATAAAACACTCAACCAAGACAATTTCAAAAGATGATAGAAAATGCTATCCATACCCAGAGAAACAAATATGGAGTCTGAATGCTAATACCAGCATACTATTTTCACTTTTCTTTTTGCTGTTTTCTCCCTCATGAATTTTCCCCTTCTGTTCTGATTCTTCTTTCACAACACAACTGATTTCAAAATATGTTTAATATAATTGTAGATGTATATCCTATACCTGACTGTTTCTTGTCTTGAAGAAGGAGGAGAGAAGGAAAGGAGAGAGAAAATTTAGAACTCAAAATCTCACAAAAATAATATTGGAAACTACCTTTACATAGAATTAGAAAATATTATTCTTTTAAGTGAAAAACATAGAGGTTTCATATCATTTAAAAAACTTTGCTGCATATATATATATATGTATGTATATATATTATATGGCTCACTTATTATTAGAACATCACAGTTAAGTCTTGACATTGTTCAAGCAACTTGGGGAATTTTAACACGTACACATAGGATATTTTTGTAGAAAACAACCTTAAAAGATGGGCTGTGCATATGCACATGCATATATGTATGTATATGAACACATATATGTATACATAAGTATGTATGTATATATATCATAGTATATAAATATATATGCATATATATCATAGTCAACAACTGATCGAAATAAGTTACATAGCATTTCTATATAGATTTAACAGGTAACCTATTCCTTCCTCTCCTAAACTCCTTTTAGTTATCATCCTTTATGTCTAAATTGTACCCATTTTGACCTTATCTTAGTATATAGTGTGAGATTTTGGTTTATGCCTAGTTTCTGCCATACTATTCTCCAGTCTTCTTAGCAGTTTTTCTTGAATACTGTGTTCATATTCCATAAGCTGGAGTCTTTGAGTTTATCAAACAGTAGAGTATTATAGTCATTGACCATTGTGTCATATGTACCTAACCTATTTCACTGATCTATCACTCTATTTCTGCACCTGTACCAAGCAATTTTTAATAGTTGCAGTTTTATATCTGGTATGGCAAGACCAGGTTCCTTTGCATTTCTCTCCATTAATTCCCTTGACATTCTTGACCTTTGATTCTTCCAGATAAATTTGGCTATTATTTCTTCTAACTCTATAAATATTTTTGGTAGTTTAATTGATATGGCACCAAATAAGTAAATTATTTTAAGTAATATAATCATTTTTATATTATTTCAGCCTACCCCCGAGCAAATTATATTTTTAATATATTCATTTTATTTGTTTTTAATGCTCTATAATCACCACCACAAAAACTTACATTTTTCTTTCCCCCTACCTACCACCACCACCCTTCTTCCTCCCCAAGATGGCATACAATTCTATATAGAATCTACACATACATTCCTATTGAATACATTTTCATTGTAGTCATACTGTGTAGAAGAAATAAAATAAATGGGAGAAATCATATAATGAACCAAAACATAATACAAAAACACAGACACAGAAACAGACACACGCACACGCACACACAAACACACACAAAATCTGCTATGTTTTTCTCTGAATTGGAAGGCATTTTGCCTTAGAAGATCATTGGAATTTTTTTTTTAATGTCCTTGAATTGCTATTAAGATCCAAGTCTACCAGAAAAAACTCTCACACAATGTGGTCATTGCTGTGCACAAAATTGTCTTCGTTCTGCTCCCTTCGCTCAGCATCAGATCATATAAGTCTTTCCAGGCTTCTCTGAAGTCTTCTGGTTCATCATTTTTTATGGTACAGTAGTATTCCATTACATTCATATACCATAATTTATTCGGCCATTTCCCAATTGATGGGCATACCCTTGACTGCCAGTTTTTGGCCAATACAAAGAGTGCTGCTATAAATATTTTTGTATATGTGGGAACCTTTCCTATTTTTATGATCTCTTGGGGATACACTCCTAGAAGCAATATTGCAAGGTCAAAGGATATGCACATTTTTGTAGCTCCCTGGGCATAGCTCTGAACAGCTTGCCAAAATGGTTGGATGAGCTCACAGCTCCACCAACAATGAATTAGGATTCCAACTGTCTCCAAAATTTATCATTTTCCTGTTATGTCATGTTTGCCAAACAAATCGGTGTGATGTAGTACTTCAGAGATGTTTTGATTTGCATGTCTCTAATCAAAAGTGATTTAGAGCATTTTTTCATATGATTATAGATATCTTTAATTTCTTCTTCGGAAAATTGCCTGCTCATATCCTTTGAACATTTATCAATTGGGGACTGACTTGTGTTGTTGTACATTTGACTTAATTCTCTATATATTATACAAATGAGGCCTTTATCCCTGAGATAAGATGTAAATTTTTTCCCCAATATACTACATCCCTGAGAATTTTGATTGCATTGGGTTTGGTTGTGCAAAATCTTTTCAGTTTCATGTAATCAAAATTATCCATCTATCATAGTGCTTTCTAACTCTTCTTTAGTCAAAAATTTTTCCCTTCTCCACAAATCTGATAAATACACTATTCATTGCTCCTACAGTTTGTCCATGGTATCAATCTTTATACTTAGATCAGGTACTCATTTGGACTTTATTCTTGTGTAGGATGTCAGGCATGGGTCTGTGTCTAGTTTCCACCTCACTGTTATCCAGTTTTCCCAGCAGTTTTTGTCAAACAGTGAGTTTTTATCCCAGAAGCTGGGGTCCTTGGGTTTATCAAACAGGAGACTGCAATATTCATTGCCTACTATGTCTTGAGTACCTAACCAATTCCACTTGTGTACCCTTCTGTTTCTTAGCCAATACCAAGTGGTTTTCATAATTGCTCCTTTATAATACAATTTGAGATCTGATAAGGCTAGGGCACCTTCCCTAGCATTTCTTTCCATTGGTTTCTTTGGTATTCTGGATCTTTTGTTCTTCCAGATGAATTTTGATATTATTTTATCCAGCTCTAGAAAATAATCATCTGATAGTTTGATTGGTATGGCACTAAATAAGTAAGTTAATTTAGGTAGAACTGTCATTTTGATTATGTTGGCTCGGCCTACCCATGAGCAACTAATGTTTTTCCACTTACTTAGATCTGACTTTATTTGTGCAAAAAGTGCCTTGTAATTGAGTTCGTATAGTCCCTGGGCTTGTTTTGGTAGGTAAACTCCCAAATATTTTATAGTGTCTCCCCTATCATTAAATGGGATTTCTCTTTCTATCTCTTGGTGTTGGACTTTGTTATTAATATATAGGAATGCAGAAGAATTGTGTATGTTTATTTTGTAACCTGTAACTTTGCCAAATTTATTTATTTCAAGTAGTTTTTTTACTTGAATCCCTGGGATTATCTAAGTACATCATCATATTATCGCAAAGAGCGATAACTTAGTTTCTTCTTTGCCTATTCTCATTCCTTCAATTTCTTTATCTTGTCAAGTTGCTACAGCTAACATTTCTAGTACCATATTGAATAATAGTGATGATAATGGACATCTTTGTTTCACCGCTGATCTTTATTGGAAATGCATCTAGCTTATCTCCATTGCATATAAGGTTTGCTGATGGTTTTAGGTAGATACTGCTTATTATTTTATGGAAAGTTCCCTTTATTCCTAAGTTCTTCACGGTTTTTAATAGGAATTGGTGTTGTACTTTGTCAAAAGACTCTTCTGCATCTTGGTTTTTCTTTTTTTGTTGTTGTTGATATAATCAATAATACTGATAGTTTTCCTAATACTGAACCAGCCCTGCATTCCTGGTATGAATCTTTCCTGATCATAATGCATTATTCTCATGATAAGATGCTGTATTCGTTTGTTAAAATTTTATTTAAGATATTCCTTTCTATTCCCATTTGGTTTTCTCCTGAGATTTATCATATCTACCTTATGTAGAGTTTTATTTACCTCCTTAACCTCTTTCATGCTTATTATGAGGTTAGATTTATCAAGTTCAAAGAAGGGGAGGTCAATTTCTTACTTCAACTCCCCCAACCACTCCTCTAAGAATTTTGATGCTATACCACTTGGAGCATGTATGGTTCCTTTTAGCAGGATATAGTTTCCTTCTTTATCTCTTCTGATTAGATCTATTTCTTCTTTTCCTTTATCTGAGATTAGGATTGCTACTACTGCTTTTCTTATATCATCTGCAGCACAATATATTCTGCTCCAACCTTTGACCTTTACCCTGTGTGTATTCCCCAGTTTCAAACGTGCTTCTTGTAAACAACATATTATTGGATTATGGCTTTTAATCCATTCTGCTATCTGTATCCGTTTTATACGAGAGTTCATTCCATTCACATTCACAGATTTGATTACAATCTGTGTATTTCCCTCCATCCTCTCTCCCACTATTTGTGCTTTTAACTCTCCTGACTCCTTTCCTCTCCTCAATAGTTTTAACTTTTCACCATCACCTCCTGTAGCCTTCCCTTCTTTTAGCCCCGCCTCCCTTTTACTCCCCTTTAACCTTACTGCTTCTTCCCTCCCTTTTAGCTTCCCCTGCCCTTTCTTCCCCCTTCCACTCGTACTGTCTATAGAGCTAGTTAGAATTATATACTTAAGTTTATTGTTCCCTCCTTGAACCAAATCAAATGAGAGTACCTCTCAAACAATGCTTATCTCCCTCCCCTCTTTACTTCTACTATAATTTTGTACTTCTTTCTGTGATGTAATTTGTCATTTTCTGCTTTCTCCTTTTCACGCCTCCTGTTACAATTCCTTTGCATACTTAAATCATATTTTTAACATGATATCATTTACTTTATACCCATTGCCTCTATGTATATCCATTTTATATTTCATAATAGATTTACTCACACTCCCGTGGAAGAGATTCTTCCTTTGGACCTTCCAGTCTGTCCTGGGCTTTGAATCTGCCACAGTCTGTCTAATATTGGATTCTGCACCTCGAAAATTTGGTCAAATTCTCTTTTTAGAGGTATCTGAAGGTGTTTGTCTAAGAGCTTAAGTGAGGTATTGCTCTCACTCCACCATCTTGGCTCTGCCCCTCCAGCAAATTATATTTTTCCAATTATTTAGTTCTCACTTCATTTGTCTGAAAATTGTTTTGTAATTGTATTGATGTAGTTCATGAATTTGTTTTGGCAGACACACTCCCAAATATTTTATATTGTGTACAGTGACTTTAAATGGAATTTCCCTTTCAATCTCTTGTTACTAGGCTTTGTTAATAATATATAGAAATGCAAATTATTTGTGTATTTTTTTCTATCTGACAGCTTTACTAAAGTTGTTATTTATTTCAAGTAGTTTCTTTTTAATTGATTTTCCAGGATTCTCTAAGGATACTATCATATCATCTGCAAAGAGTGAGAGTTTTTTTCTTCATTGCCCTTTCTAAATCCTTCAATATCTTCTTTTCTTATTGCTAAAGCTGACATTTCCAGTACAATATTGAATCATAGACATTCTTAAACACCTTTATGTGAACTTAGTTTTGCCTGAATAGAAATATCATAAAGAGAAATAAAAATAATAAGTAGTGGAATGATGAATGGGATTGATGAAGAACATTCCTACTCTGACCTCTTCAATATGCTTTGAGGAATGATCACTAAATGGTTGTTATTGTTCAGAAATTTCTGTCATGTTTATTTTTTTATCCTATTTTGTTATTTTCTTGGCAAAGTTATTGCAGTAGTTTGCCATTTCCTTCTGTAGCTCATTTGACAGATGAGAAAACTTAGAAAAATAGGGTTAGGTGACTTGGCCCATATAATATAGACAGTCAGCTTTTCAGACCAGTTGGAAGTCATGATGAGTCTTTGTGACTTCAGGTTCAAAACACTGTTCACTGTGCACCTAACTGCCCTAACAAAATGCTACAGCCATAAAAATTTGACTTTCCATTTGATTTTTTTTATTACTTACAATCTGTTTATTTTCCACACACCAGTTTTATTATTCTTGAACTTCCTATTATGGAAGAACATTGAATTCATGCAAATTTAGTGTCAAAATAACAAAGTAGTGAATTTGGTGGTGGGGAAAATTCAGTTCAATAAAAAGAAAATTTATGGTAGCCATAAACAAACATGGATATGAAACGGATATGGATTGAGGATCCTGGGGAAAAATATATATAATTTTAAATTATATTTGGGTAGTTTTATACATTTCTCCTTCTCATTGATGATTTCCAAAATATTTGCATGTAAATAACTTTTTTTCCCACTGAAATTATCTTCAGGTTGACCCCTCACCAATAGAGAGTCTGTGTATAGATACTTTAAAATATGTGAATATTCATGTATTTTAAAAGTTTCCTGTAAACTTCAAGGTATGTTTCTTAGTTTATGCCTTGAAAAGCCTTGATAAAATGTATCTAATATAACACAGACAGGAACTTTATATAAAAGAGCATTTCTTCTCTGAGGCAACGGGAGAAAAAGAGTTGAAGTAGCCTAATACCAGTAAATAGAAGGGCAAGAGATATGACTGGGAACGGAGATATAGTTACTTTTAAAGATAAAAATACTCAGGCAAGCTAATGAAAATGATGCTATAAAAATAATTTGCAAATGAATATTTTAAAAACATTAAATATCATAATATATATATGTCATTGTATATATATATATATATATATATATATATATATGTCAAAAGATGACATCAAAATAGACATGGCAACGATGAGTAGTACCTTGAATGTATAAAAATATTCTTTTCCAAAGCTTTCTGTTCACTAACTCCATAAAAATATGTCACTATTCATGATATACCCTTTTTCTAGGACTATTCAATGGAAAAAATGTAATGTTTTCTATATTTTTCAAAAGAAAAAAATAATCTTCCAAATGCACTTTCATTCTTTCCTTGGATGCATAATGGACCCAGTATGTTGCATAAGCTGTCAACCATTATATATATATATATATATATATATATATATATATATATATATATATATGTATACATATATATATACATATATATATGTATATGTATACATATATATATACATATATATATGTATATGTATATATATGTATACATATATATAAACATAGATATACACACATATGTATACATACTTACACACACATGTATAGTTGCTTGATATGTGTTATAAGAAAAAGTTAATAATGTAGGACACAGAAATTGCTATAATTTTGAAAAAAATGAGTTTGGTACCATGTTGTTTTAAAAAGTATTTTGTATTAAAATTTTGAAGAAGTTCATACATAAGTAAATGCACTAACAGGTTTTGACTGCTCACTAAAAGTGTAACTAGTATCTATCTATATCTATATCTATTTATTTATCAATCTATCCATATATTACTAAAACATCTCAAAGCAGGATCAGTTCAATTAAATGCAACTAGTTTTGGGGCTGTCAAATGAGAACCAATATTTACAACATAAGAAATTGATTCAACAGGAAAAGAAGGCTGTCAATTAAAAGGGGGGGATCCTTGCAAAACTTAATGGTTGTAGGTGGGATACATTGTTTGAAGATATTTAAAGATGACTGATATCATTCTACCATGCTACTGCTTATGATTACAGGAAACTCAAAAAAAAGAAAGTTAATTCCAAGGAGAGGTTGTTCAAATCAAGACATTATGAAACTCAAACTTAAGGTTTGCTCAAAGCAGCAGATCAAAGTCAACAAAGAAGGCCACAGAAAAGGGTTTGGGTGCAAGAAAGAATTTGCTGAAAGAGCCATACTACTGTGGACTGTTACAGAAAGCATAGAATAAAGAAATTTGCCAGTCTTTGGGGTAATTTTTGTCTCCCTACAAATTGAGTGTTATTAAATGAAAGAGAAAGGTAAGTGAATGAATGGTTCTTTTTTGATGATTGATTTATCTAGGTTCCCTACATTAATTCTGAAATAGTCAGCGGAGCCAAGATGGCGGAGTAGAAAGACTCACCTATGCTAGGTCCGAACCCACAGCCCATAAATTTCCTGTAAAAAGAACTCCTGACAAATTCTGGAGCAGTGGAAGCCACGCAACAACACAGTGAAGGAGATTTGCGTTGCAGAGAGCCCTGAAGAACCGACCGCAAAGGTTCCCCGGACACGGGAGCGCTCCCCTCCCCCGCCCCGGCCACGCGGCACTGAGAGGAGCTAGCAGAGCCCAGCGGGCGTCAGGGACCTGAATCTCCGGCGGCGAGAAGGTCCCTCCACCCACAGGCACACAGGTCAGTGAGAGAGACGGGCTGAGAGGGGAGCGGGGGATCTCCGGGACTCGGACCCCCTGGGAAGCTGCCGCTGTGGCAGAGGCTGAGGCAGCTTGGCCAGAGGCAGAGGCAGCTCAGCCAGAGACTCCCAGAGCAGGCTGGAGCTCCACCCCAGCTCCATTACAAAGGATCTCTGTATAAACCCCCTGAGGGAACTGAGCCTGAGAGGCGGCC
>JAQQSK010015869.1:0-10628 GCA_028658325.1 Potorous gilbertii
GTCATGAAGATTTCATACTTAACTCAGAAAGATCTTACAGCACTGGTCATTGGAACATGAGCTCACTCAAAGAGTTTGATTACAGAATTATCTATGAGCTTATCGAATATTTTTTCTACTCCAGATCCTAGATTTAGAACTGGAATCAATCTTAGAATCCTTGTAGTCCCACATTACAGTAAAAAATGAGGAGCTAAATTGTCAAATTCTGTGTATTTGGACAATGTAGACAACTAGAACAAGAAATTTCATTCAACTTGGGATCTCCCATTTTCTCAAAAGTGCAAAATCCTTTTATTTCTCCATCTTCATTTAGTAACAAGCAATCTGATTTAAGGTAAATTTAAGTATTACTCACTTATTACATGAGTCTATCTTATCTCCTATGTAGTGGTATTCATTATCCCAATGATTCTTTATATACAATAGACAAGAGAGAAAAAAGAATTACAAGACAACAGGAAGAGAAGTATAAGGTTCACAGTCATTTGCTTGAATAATTCCACAGGAAGGGGAAATTAGCATGTTTTCTCCCCTTCTTGCTATCTTTTTCACACACATTCCTTTTTACCTATCCAAATTCTATAAGTTCTTCAAGGTTTGGTTAAGGTCTGGCTTCCTCTCTATGAAGCCCACTTTAACAACTAGATGGCACAGTGGAAAGAGTTCTGGGCATAGAGTCAAGAAAATCTGAGAGTAAACCTAGCCTCAGAAACCTACAATGACATTGGACAAGTCACACACAAAAACTCTACCTCAGTTTCCCCAACTGTAAAATGAGGATGATAACAGCATTTACTTTTTAGGGTTGCCATTAGGATCAAATGAAATATTTATAAAATGCTTAGCACAGTGCCTGGCACATAGCTGACACTTAATAAAAGTTTCTTTCCTTCCTTCTTCTCTAACAATTCTAGCTCACCTAACCCCAGTTGATCTCTTCAAGGCAAACTACCTTAAAAGTAAATCTCAGCTCTGCAACTTATTAACTACACAAATTCTCTAACTTCTCTCAGTTTCCTCCCCTGTACAATGGAGATAACAACATTACAGCACCGATTTTAGAAATGAGATAAGATAATGTGGTGAAAGTACTGTGTAAACCTTAAAACGCTATATAAATGCTAATGTAATAATAAATGTAATTTCACTGTATTGTCAAGTCAAATTAGCAAATATTTATTAATCCTTTCCTTGGTACAAGGTACCTTAACCACACTAGAGGAGTTTAAGTTCCTTGAAGGCAGAACTTTGGTCTTACACGTCTCATGCAACTTATAGCACAGGGTACAAGGCTCTGTCTGGTATACACTTGTAAATACTTGTTGAATTGAATTCAACAGCTAATTTACCACTTTTTCTCAGCTAAATAACTTGATCCTCTGGCTTTCTTTCGAAACACTGAAACCAATTAGTATGGTCTGTGATTTAATCACTGAACAAATTTCAGATTTTAAGTCAAAGTTAATTTTGAATCACTAGGCGCATGAGGATCTCCACTGAACCAAAGAACACGTAAGAGTACTTGCAGAGAGTATTTGAGGACTACTGATGTGATGAGCCATGCCACCATTACAGCAAGGGAAGACTCCCATGACTTCCCAAGAGGGGTATGAGAATAATGGATTTTCTAGCAGTTTGAAATAAAATATGATACTGTACTACATTTATAATGATGGGTGAATCAAACTCTGCATTTAACTCTCTCAGAGTGTATTTCAGGTGGGCACAGAGATTCAGTTCAGGATATTCTCCTCTTCCCTCCAAATGAATTAACAGCCTCAGGGAAAATCCTCTACCTGTCTGACACTAATGCAGACTTTCTTAACTAATACTTTTCACCTGTGACAGTCACAGGTCAATCCTGAGATCTCGCCTTTGGTGTCCCCGGGTAAGAATGGATGCTGAGCCCTCCCGTGGTTCCAGAGGGTGGGGCGGTGCTCCTGTCCTGATTTCCCAAGCCTAGCTCTCTTTCACCTGGTTCTTAGGGTTCTTTGTTTTTGGAGCTACAGAGTCTGTTAAGTAAACAAAACCATCTTCTTACTGGTGACACTCAGCGCTTGACTGTGACTTAAAGTTCTACATCTAAAGTCAAGTCTCAGGTGAATTTAATCCTTCATTATTTAGGACATACTGGGATTTTCCCCCTCTTTCTTTCTAAAACGACAGTCGTGCTGTTAAGCATAATAATTGTTCATGAGTGAATACAGCTTATTGCCCCTCTTGATTTTGCCTCTAAGGCAGGCTTCTTACTCTGCAGAGGTCAAGGGTCTCCTGCTAAATCATGCATACCCACAATCCCTTGTGAATTATGCAGTTGACAAACTGCCGCTAATGATTAGTACAACCTGCATTAAAAACCCTGGCACTAAATTGATATTACTTGAGTGATGGATTACACCTCTAATGAGCGGATTATTGCCACAAGTGACCTTGTCGGCTGAAAGAGTGTTTCAATATAACTAACGTCTCTCACATTCTCATGTCACAGCAGAGCTAAAATATCTGAATGTGCTGTGGGTTTTCCCCCCTTTTTTCCCTTTTATCCAAGAGTTGCTCCTTATTCTTTCAACTGCTAATGCTTAAGCAGCAACTCTAATTAGATTAGCCACCTGAGTTGCACCTCTAATTAGTGTATTTTAATATACATAAAATAAAAATGTCCAATGAATAATATATTTCTAGAGTAAACTCTACTTTCTGTTTTGTCCTGATTCTTCAGGGTACAGCAAGTGCACCTGGAAATATTTCTCAGTTGGGAAGATAGACAAGTGTCCTCAAGCCTTGAATCAATTTGCTCTCTGCCTCCTCACAGCTAAAGCCTGTTAATGACTGTGAACTTCAGCCCACTTTTAAAGGGATACGTTGCTACTTAAATCAGAGGAATAGGGGGGTGGGCAGGTTCAGAGAAAGCATCATTCAGAATGAAAAGAGAACTGGTAGGAAACAAATCATCTGTATTTCACTGCCCCATTCCAGGAAATGATAGTGTGCACCACATACTATCCCTAAGTACAATCAGTAGTGGGGAGTTAGTATGTGATAAGCATCTTACTGTGTCCCAGGCCTCCTGCAAGGACTCACATCTCAGCTGGACCCATAGTCTGGCTTTGAGAATTGAGTGACCCCTCACGGAGCCCACTCACGTCTTTGTCTGTACTCAGCTAGGGGCATATTCACAATGGCCTGTCAGGAGACATGTGTCCAGATGAGACTGGGAGGAGCCATACATTGATGGAATTAATTAAGGTTAAGCTAAGCTGCCTGACTGTATAACTCACAAGAGAGAAACCAACCACATGTGTTTTCTTGGTGGTTTGCCCTAACAAAGAGATAATACTGAGCTCTCACCCCAATCAGTGCCACTAGGTGATGATGGGATACTCTTGCTTAAATGATTGTCAGGCTGATGTGAGAGATTAGGATGGCAGCTTGTGCAACCAACAGCCGCCTTATTACTTTGGAACCAAAGGGCTGGTACCAATTCTTATCCAAGTAAGCAGTATTAGAGACAATAATCTAAAATCGTAGTTCCATGGAATCCAAGAATTAAAAGAGACCTCAGAGATCACTTCCAACAATCTCCTTACCCAGTCCATGAATTCCCTCTGCAACAGCTCTGATGACTTTAGCCTCCAAACACTAACGAACAGCTCTCTACCTTGGAAGACAGCACATTCCGTTTTCATATGATTTTCATTATTAAAAATCCTCCTGCACATTGATCTATGATAATTCTTCCTGTAGCACTGATGGTGTTCAGCTTAATTTTATGTTTTTTGACAATTTACAATTGAATGTTGCCCATGGAATTCCTGAAGTTATTCTCCTTACCAGCACTAGCATTGAATTACAAGAACCTCTACATGAGCAAGTTTGCCTTAGACTTTGAATTTCAAGAAGCCAAATGCTGAACTTCAAGGCATTTATTCTCTAAAGAGAACCACAAAGGGAAACTGGAAACCAATGAAGATAAAGGTGAATTATTTTGCCTTGTCTTAAAATTGGTAGTATATCTGGTTTCCATTTATTATTTGACTTCATCCACTTTTTTTCAATTTCCACACTTGGATTATCTATTGTACTTCATCCATTGGTGGGATGGATACATGTAGAAAAAGGACAGTGATACTAGAATGGGAAATGGAAAAAAAGAGGAAACAAACCTTCTCCTTCTATTTTATTTTCCTATTACTCATATAAAACAGAAAAAGGCAAGGAAAAAGGTTAGGAAAGGAGTATGGTCACTTAACAAGCCTCAGTTCAGATAGTTAGAAACCTAAAATCATGTTCTACTCAGAAAGGTCTCTCTTATCATCCCAGAATTCACACAACCCAAATGAAATTTACACATCCAGTTCCACTGAAATGTGGAAACTAGGAGGACATAGTAAACTGAGATACATCACTGTCAAGTTGTCATGAATTCTTAAGTGTGGGAAATCCCCCCCATGATGTAGATTGCAGTCCATCAATCATTTATAGACTCTGAGAGTTGCTTAAGGCACAAAGAGGGCACTTGCCCATGATCACACAGCTAATAAGTAATCAAAGGCAGAATTTGAAATTTAGTCTTTCTTATTCCTATTGCAGCATTCTGTCCACTACATCATACAGTCTCTCCTTGAGACAGCTGAGAGACTTGTTTCTTGACCTTATCATTTCCTTCCCTCTATTGTATATAGTGTTGGGGTGCGCAGGGTTCATGCTAACTCAGGAGTTCTTAACTATTTTTGTGTCATGGATCTTCTTGCAGCCTAGGAAAGCCTATGCTCCTCTTCTCAGAATAGTAGCTCATTTTTAAATTCATAATTGAATGAAATGCTAAATTTTAGTTAGGAATTCAAGAAAATAAGAGTGTAATTTTTCCCACTCAAATTCACAGACCCCTTGAAATCTATCCATACCCAAGTGATATTCTCTACCGTTCTTACTTCATGGACTCTTCTTTCACCTAGATGTGTCATATAATTATATGTGTGTGTGTGTGTTAGTCCTTTGTTGCCGAAAAAGACCATGTCATCAGAGAAATAATGACATGACTTGCATTTGATAGATACAGATTGACTGAATTATCAATTGATAGATCATCACTGTAGCTGAAAGGGATCTCAACCCCTTAACTTTACAAATGAAGAAACTCTGACCCAGGGAAGTTAAGTGCCTTAGCAAGGACCACCAGACATCAGAGGTGGTGTTTTAATCCTAGTCTTCTGGCTTCAGAATCAGTGCTCCTTCCACTCTATGATCTCCTGTGGTTCCTTTATTCTGCTCTGACAAACTAGCTGACATTGCTGGCATGATCCCATCATGACTTGGCACTTTCTTCAAAATTATGAGCCTTATAGACTTAATCCTTACAAAAGACTCTGGACTGGACTTCGTTCCTTTCATTCCAGTTTCTCTGCCCATCAATAGAGACAGTGAAATCCCTGACTAGACCATGCCTCAGACCTCAGACCCTCAGAGTCCATTCTGACCCTAGCCAATGGAAGCAATAGGTTGCCCTTTCTGGATTGTCCTTTATGAACTTGGATATAAACCCTGTCTAGTATACCCTGGATAAAAAGAGGAAGCAACTGCAATAATAATGGCAAGTCTAGGGATGGAACAGTGACGTTAACAGTGTACTAGAATAGAAGACAACTAGTCTTTCATTTTCTCAAAAGAATCAGAAATGCTTTGCCTATGACTTTCAGGCATCAAAAAAGAAAGCACAAAATTGCTGTCCTTGGAGAGGTGATCCCAGCACACAGCTCCAGAGTCAGAAATGATTCATTGTTGCCGTCACTACCATCATCATTGTCCTTTTCTCCCCTACAGCATGAAGTAAAAAGAACCAGTTAGCCTTATAAATAAGTACACTTTTTGTGGTGGTTGTTGAGTCATTGTCAGTCATGTCTGACTCTTTGTGATCCCATTTGGGGTTTTCTTGGCAAAGATACTGGAATGCTTTACCATTTCCTTCTCCGATGAGTATACTGAAAGTACATGATTTGTAATTGGAAGAGAACCAGAAGGGTCATAAATCCCTAAAAGAAAAAAAAATCTCACCTTCCATCCTACTGCTATGCTTGAAATCTCACTACTAGAGATCCATTTTTTAAGTCTTGAAAACTTTTTAAGAGTCAGATTAAAATCAGAATTATTCTGGAAGATTCATCATCCCTTGAGTGGTATCACCTAATAGGAAGAAAGGATTAGTGGGCGGCCAGTTAAGAGCATGGTATGTTAGTAATGCTCAGGAGGTTAGCGAGAGAATTAAGTGATGAGAAAACTGGCACTGGGGCCAAACAAGACCTTGTTCAAGTCTTATCTGACAGGGTGAGCTCTATGGCTCTGGTAAAGTGACTTCTATAGACAATGTTCTAGAACTCTAACTTGTAGAGAAGATACTGACCTGTGTTAGTAGAAGGAATTGTCTCCCTAAGGAATACCCCATACCAATGAAATTGTAGGTCTAGTTCCTATTTAGTCCCCTACATAAATTAGGACTGTCTTTATAAGTTTTTTATCTTTCCCCAGTTCCAAACATACTCCCCAGTGTCTCCAGGCTGACTGTGCAGAATGCTTACAAAACAAGCTTAAAGACATGGCTCCTTCCAACACTAACATGACCAGGGAGTGTCCTTGTCTTTCAGAGCAATGCAAGGTAATAATAAGTAGACCCTACTTTGGATTGTCTCTTGCGTCTCTGTAGTGCTTTAAAGCTCTCTTGTAAAAATAAAAAATCTATACCCTGTTAGTGACAAGACCATACGTCATAGCTCTTACTAAGCCCGGACTTTATGAATAATGACATTACCCAACGAACTTGTTTAATGCAATAGCTATCTTCCTAAAAAGTTCTGTAAATCACATTTCTATGAAATCAATCCTATTTTAAATGAAACAGAAGAGCTCCCATTTCAAAAACCAATGCACAAAAGGATATAGTATTTTGTAAAGGTAAATTCCTGCTTTCTCCCTTATCTTTTAGTCTCTAACATCTTTTGTGATATTGTGTTCTTACCTTCCATTTCTCCAAAAGAGAAGGCAACAGTGTGCTTACTAAAGAAAGTATCCTTTTGGTAAGTCTGAATTTTCCTGTATTTGTTTTATTTAAAGCAGGATACAACTGTCTCTGGTTAGAGCTACCATGGTAACCAGATTGCTTTCATTTTATAGGTGGAAAGGGTTAACCAAACAAGGCACCTTTCCTGCTGCTACAGTCACAGTTAACAGCTACTTTGAAGAGTTTCAATGGATAGGAGCAGCAGCAGCAGCCGGCAACTCAACCAGGAGTGTCTTGAGTGAGAGAGAGAACTTTGTCACATCATCATGGCATCTAACATGAAGCAGCTGTCGGATGCATCAGGAATCCAATGTCAGGAGTTCCTTTTTCTCCTTTTCTCAGGAAGGGCTGTACAGCAAGGTTATCTCCCCAAGCTCTCTAAAGTGGTCTGGGGTCATCATTTCCGTATTCTGATTGGGCAGTGGTTTCAGTGGTATCCTGACACCATGTCATAATATGAGCAGCTTTGGTTCCAGATGCCATCTATCCCAAGCCAATCATTCTATTCTCATAATTTCCAATAAGTGTGCATAGTTTTCTAATGCTGTCTGACACTCTGTGTTGCTTTCCCATCCTCTAGGCACCTAAGAGTGTGTATTTTTTGAAACTGGCAGAATGGTGTCACTCAGAACAATTACTGGAAGAAATGATGATCTGACCTTCCACCTTGCAGTGAGCTCTGAGAACATATAACAAATAGAAATAAAAAAACTCAGACAAATGAAATTATCACTGTAGGCACCATGTTTCTCATGTGAGGGGGACTTCTGAATCCTCATTTCACAGATTCAAAAACTAAGATATGGATCATTTAATTAAGTAAGCATCATAGAGGATGCTATATGAAGTGGCATGGTGATACAAAAAAGAAACCTGCAAAACTCCACTAGCACATAGTAGATACTTAATAAATATTGATGATTGATTGATAGCCTGTCTCCAAGGTAGGTTAGATGGCATAATTTTCTCTACTGAAGCATTACTAGTAGACTGACTATAAGCTAATGAACAAAATTATGTTTTTACTCATATCTAAGGGATCTCCCATCCAAATCCATACATTTTAAGCCAAAGAAATATACTAGTTATTGTTGTTGTTGTATTAAAAGATAAAAAAAAGTTGAATAGAGTTTTCCATTAAAGGATTATAAAATAATTTATTACTCCATACCATTAAGTCTGGTCTTAAGATCGCAAGAGGCCATCTACTATCAGGATAATATGACTCCCTATTTAAAGGGGTTATATTATCTTATTGAGTCATTTAACCAGTCTAAAAACTAGTAAATGTGAGTCAAGACTCAAAATCCAGGTCCTCTAATACCAAGTCTAATATTCTTTTGAATATTCCATAGTTCCTCTAATATTATGGTGGGAGGAAGTGAAGGAAAAAAATAATGGCCTATCTCTAGTGGAAACTTTTAGCTAAGGAAAAAGATAAAATTTTAGCTAGGTCCTGATTAATGCAAGTAATGAATCCTGTTAAGTGGTTGCACTATTCAAAATCACACAGCATATTTCCATAGGGCTGGAACCAATTACCATATGTTACATAATTACTACTTTGAATTGTGTGAATTTGCATGCATGGAACCAGTTTGTGGAATTCATTATTTGAATTAACTAGGACCTAGATATATGATCACAAGATTGTTAATATTGTGGTGGTCAGCTTCTCAATCAAACAATTTTATCATATTTATAAGTAAAATTTTGATTTGTAATGTTCATAGAGAAAAATATTTTTAAATTTTGCATTGACAAGTGCAGGTATTCAAATACATAAATAGGGTGGAGCCAAGATGGTAGTATAGAGAAAGAACTCAATCAAGTTCTCCCAATATTGCTTCTCTGAACAACTTTATGATAATACTTCAAATCAAGTTCTGGAGTGGCAGAGCCAACAAAAGATCAGGATGAGACAATTCTTCCAGTCCAAGACAACTTAGGAGGTCAAGAAGAGAGATCTGTGACACAGGAGTTGAGTCTAGCCTGGAGCCTATGTGAATGAAACACCAGCAGTGGGACTAAGTGACTACGACATAAACAGCAACAGCTTCTGAAGCTCTCAAGCCAGACATAGTAAGGGGACCAGAGATTACAAGGAACTGCTGTGCTGACACTAGATACATGACCAGATGCTGTTTGGTAAATCCATTGCCAATACACACTTCTGGGTTATGGTTCAAAGGTGGAACACTTTCAGTAAAGAGAGAGCAGAGCCTTAAGGGACAGTATTACTTTTGATCATGAGAAACAGAGGACCTGAGGAGCAGTTCTGATTGTAATTGTAAGATGTTAAGGGCCATTTCTGAGTAAGGACAAGAGTGCAGACTAATTAAGTAGTGATCATATCTGTCTTGAGATTACATAGCCTTGGAAGTCTCAAAAACTTCCAAAACCCCAGGACTAGCTCTAAATATAGCAGTGTGAAAAAGTCTGAAACTTGGGACAGTTCCCTTCTCCAACTGCTGCCTGATACAAAAAAAAGAACCCAACTTTAACATAAAGTTCAAAATCAAGAAGCTTGCTGAAGAAAATAATTGCTTAAAAATTAGAATTGGGCAAGTGGAAACTAATGACTCCATGAGACATCAAGAGACAATCAAACAAAGTCAAAAGAATCAAAAAAGTGAAGAAAATATAAAATTTGTTTGAAAAACAACTGTCTTGGAAAATAGTCATGTTTCAAGTAGTTATTAAGGAAAATTGCCTTGATGTCTTAGAACCAGAATGTAAAACAGAAATTGAAAGAATTTAGAAATCATCTTTTGAAAAAAATCTCAAAATGAAAACTCCCAGGAATATTATAGCCAAATTCCCAGGTCAAAGAGGAACTACTTTAAGCAACCAGAAAGGAAAATATTCAAATATAGTAGAGCTACAATCAGGGTTACATGGGATTTAGCATCTACCATTTTAAAGGACTTGGAATATGATATCCCAGATGACAAAAGACCTGGGATTACAACAAAAAATAATCTACCAAACCAAACTGTGTATAATCCTTCAATAGAAAAATGGATATTTAATGAAATAGAGGACTTTGAAAAATTCCTGATGAAAAGACTGGAGCTGAATAGAAAATTTGATTTTCAAATACAAGACTCAAGAGAAGTATAGAAGGGTTAACAAAAAAGAGCAACTGTAATGGATTCAATAAGGTTAAATTGTTTACCTTTCTATATGGAAAAATGATCCATATAACTTCTGAGAACTTTTTTATTATGTCAGTTAGAAAGATTCTACATAGAAAGAGGGTGTGGGAGTGAGTCGATTATGTTGGGATGATATTTTTTAAAATGGAAAGGGGAAAAAGAAGGATGTGCTGGAAAAGAGGAAAAGAGAGAAGAATGGTGGAAATTATCTCTCATAAAAGAGGCATGTAAGGGAGGGATTTTATAGTGGAGAAGAAAATTTAGGAGGACCTAGCAATTCTTGAGCTTCAGTCACATATAAATTGTTTCAAATGGGGGGATATATGTATGTATATGTGCATGTATATACATATGTACATATATACATACATGGATACATACATGCATACATACATACATTCATACTTTCTCAATTG
>JAQQSK010015870.1:0-10628 GCA_028658325.1 Potorous gilbertii
AGTTACTTGACTTCTGAGAGTCCTCTCCTCCCCTGGCCTAGGTCTGCCCAGCTAGTGCTTGGGGTCTGAGATTCAAATGCTGCTCCCCAGCCTGAGGGCTTTTGGTGGCAGGCCTGACTGCTATTCAATGGGATCTTATCTGCTGGTGCTCAGGTGGGGGCAGGGACGCCTCTTAGGCTCAGTTCCCTCAGGGGGTTTATGCAGAGATCTTTTGTAATGGAGATGCTGCTGAGCTCCTGCCTGCTCTGGGAGCCTCTGGCCACCTGCTGCCTCTGCCTCTGCCACAGTGGCTGCCTCCCAAGGGGGTCCGAGTCCCAGAGATACCCCGCTCCCCTCTCAGCCTGTCTCTCTCACTGACCTGTGCGTCAGTGTGGAGGGACCTTCACAGCCACTGGAGATTCTGGTCCCTGAAGCCTGCTTGGGTCTGCTCCCTCCTCTCAGTGCCGCGTGGCCGGGGCAGGGCAGGGGAGGGCTCTGCAGGGCCGGCCTCCACTCCCGTCCGGGGCTTGATGGACCTTTGGTGTCGGTTTTTCAGGGCTCTCTGCAACAGAAATCTCCTTCACTGTGTTTCTGCGTGGCTTCTACTGTTCCAGAATTTGTCAGGAGTTCTTTTCAGAGGAAATCCATGGGCTGTGGGTTCGGAGCTAGCAAATGTGAGTCTTTCTACTCCGCATCTTGGCTCTGCCCCTGGCAGTTAGATTTCTATACCCCATTGCCTATTATTATATTTCCTAGTTGCGTGTAAACAAAATTTTCAATATTCATTTTTGAAGCTTTGAGTTCCACATTCTTTTCCTTTCTCCTTCCCCATCCACTCTCATTGAGAAGGCAAGCAATTCAATACAGGTTATATTTATGTAGTCATGTTAAATTCTTTAATAACAGTCATGTTGTGAAAGAGTAATTATATTTCCCTGTATCCTGTCCCATCCTTCATTTATTCCATTCTCTCCTTTGACCTACCTCTCTACAAAAGTCTTTGCTTCTGATTACCCCTTCTCCCAATCTGCGATCCCTTCTATTATGTCGCTCTCTCTTATCCCCTCCTCCCCTCCTTTTCTGTAGAGTAAGATAGATTTGCATACCCAATTGAGTGTGTAGGTTTTCTCTCCTGAAGCTAATCCAATGAAAGTAAGGCTCTCTTATTCCCTCTCACTTTCCTCCCCTACCCTCCATTGTAAAAGCTCTTTCTTGCCTCTTCTATAGGAGATAATGTACTACATTCTACCTCTCCCTTTTTCTTTCTCCCAGTACATTCCTCTCAACACTTAATTTTGTTTTTTAGATATCATCCCTTCATATTCAGCTCACCCTGTTCCCTCTGTCTCTGTGTCTCTTTTGTCTCTGTCTCTCCCTCTCTCTCTACACACACACACACACACACACACACACACACACACACACGTATATATCTATCTATATATATATATATATATATATATATACACATATGTATATGTATATACACATACATACAAATAATGTTTGCTCTTGCTTTTAGATAGCTACTACCCACCACTTTAAGAAAGGCATCATTGATTCCTATGGTAGTAGAATTGTATTTTTAATGGGAATGGGTGTTATATTTTTTCAAAGCCCTTTTTGCATCTATCAATATAATTCTATGATTTCCTTGTTATTTTGATATATTCAATTATGTTGATAGCTTTCCCAACATTGCACCACCCCTGAATTCCTAGTATAAATCCCACTTAGCCATAGTGTATGATCATGATGATGTATTGTTGTAATCTCCTTGTTAGTATTTAAATTTTTTGTTTTGATATTCATTAAGGAAATTGATCTATATATACTCTCCCTGGCTTAAGTGTCAAAACAATATTTGTGTCATAAAAGGAATTTTGTTGGACTCCTTCTTTACATATTTTTCCAAGTAGTTTATATAGTATAGTAATTAATTATTCTTTAAATATTTTGTAGAATTCACCTGTAAATCCATCTGGTCCTGGAGATATTTTTCTTAAGAGAACTCATTGATGGTTTGTTCAATTGTTTTTCTAAGATAGGGGTATTTGAATATTCTATTTTCTGCTGATCTGTGCAGTTTACATTTCTATAAATATTTATCCATTTCACTTAGATTGTCAGTTTTATTGACATATAATTGAGCAAAATAACTTCTAATAATTGCTTTGATTTCATCTTCATTGATAGTGTGCTATTTTCCTTTTATTTTTGATACTAGTAATTTGATTTTCTTCTTTTTTAATCAAATTAATCAAGAGTTTGTTTTTATCTATTCATAAAATTAACTCCTAGTTTTATTGGTTCCTTCTTTTAATTTTCAATTTTATTACTCTCTTCTTTGATTTTCAGCGTTTCCATTTTGATCTTTAATTGTTGATATTAAATTAGTTCTTTCTCTAGACCTTGTTGTCTCATATACACAATTCATTGATCTGTCTCTTTCTTTTCATTGATGTACATGTTTAAAGATATATGTTTCCTTCCTAAGTATTGTTTTAGCTGCATCCCACAAATTTTGGAATATTGTCTCATTGCTGTCATTCTCTTTAATGAAATTTTAGATTGTTGCTATGATTTGTTCTTTAACCCACTTATTCTTTAGGATTATTTAGTTTCCAATTTTTCATTCATGCTTTCACAACCTTTTATTAAATGTAATTTTAATTGCATTATAGTTTGGAAAGTGTGTATTTAATATTTTCACTTTGCTGCATTTGGTTGTGAGGTTGTGTTTCTCATAAACAATCTATAGTTGGATTCTGGTTTTCTATCTGCTCTCTGCTTCTCTTTTTTTGGGTGAGTTCATCACCTTCAGTTATGATTACCAACTGTGCATTTCTTCTCATCCTATTTTCTTATGTTTCTCTTTCTCTTTTTATCTTGTTCTTCTTCTAAAGTCTGTTTTGCTTCTGCACAGTACTTTCTTTTATTTGCATTTCCCCAACTTTCCCTTATTCCCTTACCCACCCTGTTGTACTGTTGGGAAAGATAGATTTCTATTACCAATTGATTGTGTGTGTGTGGCTATGTATCTGTCTATCCTGTCCTTCAGTTCATTGAAGAGGACCAAAATGATATCACTATGTTAGAGTCAGGTTATAGTGTATCCAACTATGACTGATCAGACCAATATGGATTCAGAATTCTCTACCCCAGGTAGGGCACTAATAGTTCATGTGAACATTTGAGGTAGATTCTCCAAATTCTTTTGAGTTACATCACTTCTACTATGTTCATAGAGTATAGCACCTTCTCTGAGGAGGGCACAACATGCTTGGCAGTCCTATGCCAGTGGCTTCCATTTTGCACAATCAATTCCGACATTCTTAAGAGAGACTTTGAGAGTATCCTTGTATTACTTTTTCTGCCCACCACGTGAGTGCTTGTCCTGTGGGAGATCTCCATAAAATAGTCTTTTGGCAAGCATATGTTTCATATTTGAACAAAGTGGCCAGCCCATCATAGTTGCATGCTCTGCAGCAAAATTTGAATACTTGACAATTTAGGTCGAGAAAGAATCACAGTGTCTGATATCATACCCTGCTAGGTGATCTTCAGGATTTTCCTAAGACAATTCAAATGAAAGTGATTCAGTTTCCTGTCATGGTGCTGGTATACTGTTCAGGTTTCATAGGCATAAAAAAATGAAATCAGTACAGTGACTCTGTAGGCTTTTAGTTTGGTAGGCATTCTAATACCTCTTCTTTCCCACACTTTCCTTTAGAACGTCAAACACACCAAGCTAGCTCTAGCAAAATGTGTCAACTTCATTTTATCAATGAGCACATCCCTAGTAAGCATACTTCTAAGGCAAGTGAACTTATCCACAGTACTGAAAACTTCTCCATTTTATGTAACTTAATGGTGTGGTGCTGGTTGATGGAGCACATGTTTTCTTGGTGTTAATTATTAGGCCAAAATAATCAGAAGCAGCAGAGAACTGACTCATACTTTGTTTCATCTCGGCTTCAGAGGCTGTAGTGGATACACAATCATCCGCAACAAAAAAATCAGGCATCAATACGCCCTCCACTTTAGTCTTGACTTATAGCCTTTTCAAATTGAAATTTACCATCAGTGAGGTAGCTGACCTTGATGTCATGTTTGTCCTCATTGAAGGTATCTGATAACATGGCTGAAAACACACTAAAAACATGGAAAGAATCACATAGCCTTGTTTCACTCTGTAGGTGACTGGGAAAGCATGAGAGCTTCACCCATTGTCTAGAACCCAGCAAGCATTCTATTGTACAATACTGATGAATTTCTCTGAGCAACCAAATTTTGACATAATTATCCATAAGTCCTCATTACTGACAGTATCAGACGCCTTGATCAGATCTGCAAATGTTGTGTACAGACCTCTGTTCTGCTCCTGGCATTTCTCCTAAAGTTTCTAGGCAGCAAACACTTTATTGACTGTTCCCTTTCTAAAGCCATACTGGCTCTCAGGTAGATGACCATCTTCCAGGTGAAGGATCAGCCCTTTAAGGAGGACTGGGGCAATTATCTTGACAGTAATGACTGAGAAAGAAACCCCTTTCCCTCTTTCCCAATGACTGTCAGAAGACAGTCTATTTTCTTTACCTTTATAGAAATTTGGACAATGGAGGCATCCTTGAACTCCTGGGAGATAACCTCTTCTTGGCATACAACCTGAAAAGTTTCAGTCAGGTTTTTGAATGAGCAATGGACCCTCTACCTTATAAGCCTCAGATGGGATGGAATTAGCACCAGATGCTTTGCCACATAAAAGGAGCCTAACAACATTCAAAAGCTCTTCAGTTGGAACTTCAGGTAGGAAGGAATTGACTTCAACCTGAGATAAATGGTCAGTGACTTTCACATTGATTGATGATGATCTGTTGAAAATACTATGGAAGTGTTCAGCCTCTCTCTCTATGTCCATGTCCTTATCACTAATCAATTTGTCTCCACCAGCACTGAGTACTTGAGTTGTACCTTAGTTCTTTGGTCCACAAACAGCCTTCAGGGCATCATAAAATGCTTTTGATTGTTACTAATAGTATCAAATTGAATTTCCTATACCTTCTTACTGAGTCAAGAATCTTACATCTCTCAGCTTTGCTTATACTTTACTTTTGATGGAATTAAATGCTGCCCTCTTAGAGATGGATGAACTATTTGGATGGCAGATGGAGTTCTCATTTTCATTTAGCAGTTTCTGATTTTCTCAACGTTTTCATCAAATCAGTCTTGATGTTTGCTAGTATTCTGACCCCGATAAACAAATGCAGTGCTATATGCCATATCTCTGAAAGCTGTCCATTCCTTTTCTGCTACACTGTTACAAACTCTGTATTGTAACAACTCAACTTTCCCTCCTAGTAAGCAGCAAACTGCTCCTGCTCAGGGAAGCAATTCTTTTGGTAGTCACTTTACCTTGGGGTCAGGAAATTTGTTGAAGGTAAATATTTTGCTTGGAGAGGATAAGTCTATGATCAGTTCAGCATTCTGTACCACACATTGCCTTTGTTACTCTCACATCTTGTCTTTTCTCCTTACAAACACATAGTTGATTAAATGCCAATGTTTGCTGCAAGGATGAATCCATGAAGTTTTATTGCATTTAGGTAAATGGAAGACAGTGTTTGTGATAAGGTCATGAGATGCACAATTCTTCAGTAATAAGTGAACATTGCCTTTGTTATTTCCAGCTCCATTCCCCCCAAAGACTATTTTCCATAGCTGGTTATCTAAGTCTATTCTAGCATTAAAGTCACCCAGAATTATAAACTTGGCCTCTAATATAGGCAATAATAAGGGTCTGTAATATAAGCATGGATGATGGTGTGACGTTTGGCAATTGCATTGTCGTGTGTCTGCTGTTCACTTCTTTTGGTTGGCATACAAGCTGACTAGATTAGTTTTGATTGTAAAACCCACATTAACTTCATGGTGTTCTCATTCACTGAAGCCATTCCAGAAAAATGTGTATCCAGCTCCAATTTCAGGAAGCTGGCTTTCATTTGCCAGCCTTGTTTTACTCAGGGCTACTGTTTGGATTCAATGTCTGCTGAATTCTCTCACACCAAGCACTGTTCATTTTTCTGGTCTACTGAATTTTGTGTTATGCACAAGTGTGTGCACATCCTATGTACTGATGGTGAGTGGAAAGCATCCTTGCAGATGTTTTTGTACAATTTTTTAAAATGTTTTGACTGCAGGGTGGGATCCCTCTGCCTGCTGCAGTAAGTAGGCCAGGGTTGGGTAAACAGACAACTTTTAAGACATTTTTTCTAGTCCCTTCCTCATACCGGGAGATGAGCTTTCAGCGAGCAGATGGTCTTATGACTTGGGCTGCCTGTATTCAGGGTTGTGATTACAGGTCCCAGTGTATCCACACTTGCTGCTTCATCACTTTCCTGTCATCACAGGACTTAAAGATGAGTAAAAATGGTATGAATATGGGTAAATGGTATGGGTGATGTCTTGATTCACGAGTAATTGAATTTAAGTGAGGCAGAATTGCGCAATGTCATCAGCCTCACTCTGCCTTCCACAGTCATCATAGCCCAGTGGCAGAACAGAGTCAAGGTGACTGGTGATAACTTGAGATGCACTGGATGACCTTGTCATCTTCGATGTCTCTCCAAGCTCTGAGCACTCCATATTTCCTGCTTCAGCTGCCTTCATGGCCGTCATTAGAATGAATCGTTCTCATCTACCCATATCATTAGGGGAAGCATTCCTGTGCTTCCAGTAGACACTCCTCTAACACACCCATGGGTTTCAGACCCCTTGATTACCCTCAGCCTGATTTAGCTTATCTGCTGAAATGGTTTACCAGGGTGTGGCCACTGTGCATGCTACAGCTTCTTGAGGCTACAGGTGAGAGGTCGGAGGATCAGGTGGACACCAAATGTGGAAAACATGCCTCGAAAAAGCTTGGTGAGCCCTCACACCAGAGGCATTAGTCTTCTGTGAGCACACCCTATACCCCGTATATGTATGTATGTGTGTGTGTGTGTGTGTGTGTATGTATATATGATCTTTGAAACAATTTAGATGTAAAAATCAAGCATTGCCTACCCTTCTACCATCTTCCTCTCCACAGTATTATTTACAAGTCTCTTTTATTTGAGATTTTTTCATTTTTCCTCTTCCTTCCCTGTTCTTTTAGGGCATCTCTCTCTCTCTCTCTCTCTCTCTCTCTCTCTCTCTCTCTCTTTCTCTGTCTCTCATTCTCTCTCATCTATCCATTTTTTTATATCATCTCAACATAATCAGCTCACTCTTATACCCTCTTTCCATATGGAATCCTCCAACCTGAAGATAAAATTCTTAGAAGTTACATGTATTATCTTCCCACATAGAAAGGTAAATAGTTTCACCTTATTGATTCCCTTATGATTTCTCTTTAATGTTACTATTTTCATGCTTCTCTCGAGTCTTATATTTGACTGTCAAATTTTCCATTCATCTCATCAGCAATGCTTTAAAGTCTTCTATTTCATTAAATACAAATTTTTTAATCCTTTGAAGCATCATACTCAGTTTTTCTGGGTGGGCTATTTCTTGTTTTAATCCCACATCTTTTTTTTCCTGCCTTAATACCATGTTCCAATCCTCCCACTCCTTTAATATGGAAGCTGTTAAATCTCTTTTTTTGATCCTGATTGTGACTTCATGATATTTGAAAGGTCTTTTTCTGACTCCTAGGAAATTTTCTTTTTGATCTGGGAACTCAGGAATTTGGTTATAATATTTCTGGGAGTTTTCATTTTGGGATCTCTTTCACATAATGGGTTCTTTCAATTTATATTTTACCCTATGATTCCAATATATTGGGGGTAATTTTCAGTGATATTCTGTTGAATTATGATGCCTAGGCTCTTTCTTTGATACTGGCTTTCAGGTAATTTAATAATTCTTAAGTATCTTTCCTTGATCTATTTTCAACATCAGTTTTTTTCTGACATTTCATATTTTCTGTTTCTCATTATTTTGACTTTGTTTCATTGTCTCTTGATATCTCATGGAATCATTAATTTCCATTTGCTTGAATCTAATTTTTAAGGATATACATTTTCCCCCAGTGGGTTTTTGTACTACTTTTCCCATTTGGCCAGTTTTGTTTTTTAAGGAATTATTTCCATCAGTGAAATTTTGTACTTCTTTTTAATTTGACTAATTCTGTTTTTTTAAGGTATTATTTTCTTCAATATTTTTTAACTATATTCCAAGCTCTTAATTTTTGTTTCATAATTATTTTCTTTTGCTTTCATTTTTAACCTATCTTTTCCTCTATCATACTTACTTGAATTTGAAAATCATTTTTAGCTCTTCCAGGAATTATTGTTGGACTTCTATCAAATTTCTTTTTTTAAAATTCCATTGAGGATTTCCTTGAATCTGTTTTGACTTCATTGTCTTCTCCTGAGTTTGTGTCTTGTTCTTTTCTGTCATCATAGGAGAACTTTATATTCAGGTAATTTTTTTTTCTATTTGCTCATTTCTCCACCCTATTTCTTTGTTTTGAATTAAGTGTTACAGTTGGTCTCTGTTCCCAGCATGGTGCAGAGAAGATTGTCATAAGCTTCAAGTTTTTTTTTCCTGCTGCTGTTTTCAGAGCTAATCTTTTGGGTTTAGAAGTTGTTGTTGCTTCCAAATTAGTGTTATCTAGTGGTCACTGCTCTTGTGTTCAACACTCTGGAAGGGTCCCTAATACTTTAAATTGCAATCGGTAGCACTCCTTCGGGATCCTGTTCTCCTTGGACAGGAAATGATATTGTTCCTCAGGGTCTTTGATGCCTTATGAGTAAAAGTGATACTACTTTCAGGGCTTCTGCTTCTTCTAGACTGAAAGTGTGCCCTCTTGGGTGGGGAGGGAAGAAGGAAAAGAATTTCGAACTCAAAGCTTTTAAAAACAAATATTAGAAAAAATTTTTACTTGCAACTGGAAAATAAGATATACAGACAATGGGGTATAGAAATCTATCTTGCCCTTCCAGAAAATAAAAGGGAATGGGATGAGAGGGGGGATGATAAAAGGAAGAGCAGACTGGGGGAAGGGGTAATCATAATGTATACCATCTTGGGGGAGAGGAGGGGAAAGATGGGGAGAAAATGCGGGACTCAAAATGTTGTGGAAATGAATGTTGAAAACTAAAAATAAATATTTTTTAAAAAGAAAATGCTCTTGGGGAACAGAGCCAAGATGACTGACCAGAAAGACACACTTTCACAGGGTTCTCCCCGCAGCCCATAAAATACCTGTAGAGAGGGACTCTCAACAAATTTTGGAGCAGCAGAAGTGGAGAACAACAGAGTGGAGGAGATTTCGTGCCCATGGAGACCTGAAAGGCCCATGGAAACGTTGGTTGTGTGGCACATGGGAGCCAAGTGCATTGCCCAGCCCAGCCTTGGCCAAGCGGCACTCTGGGAGAAGGACAATTCTGGGGCAGAATCTCCAGTCACAGTAGCGGGTCCTCAGAGCCCTTGACCCACGGGCACCAAAGGTCAGTGACGAAGTTTTATCAGGGGGCCAGGAAGGGAGAAGGGCCTTCCCATAGCTCCTGGAGCAGGCAGAAGTCACAGAGCCAGCACAGCAGCCCATAGGGAAGCTCCATTATTGGAGTGTAAAAAAGGGGACTTTGAAGAGCTGAGTCTTACCTCAGCCCTGGGTGGAGGCCCTGGCAGAGCTGGTTTTGGCTCAAACTGAATGGTAGCCCTGCCCATCCAGCTTATCTGAAAATCAGCCCCAAGTGCTGACTGTGGAACTGGAGACCAAGTGGCTGTGCAGAGGTATCTACTAAGATTCTGGGCACAAAAGTCTCTCTCTGTGTCCAGACCAGTAGACACTTGATTGTGCCACCTTGGAGGAACTGGGAACTCATAGATACAGAGAGTACACCCTACTCTTGACAAAGGACCCAAAAGTCAAGTAACTGGTTAAGAAAATGCCCAAAAAAAGGAAAAAAAAATAAGACCATAGAAGGTTACTTTCTTGGTGACCAGATATCTCCTCTCATCCTTTTAGATGAGGAAGAACAATGCTTATCATCAGGGAAAGACATAGAAATCAATGTTCTATATCCCAAACATCCAAAATACATATTCAGAGGGCTCAGGCCATGGAAGAGCTCAAAAAGGATTTTGAAAATCAAGTGAGAGAGGTGGAGGAAAAACTTGGAAGAGAAATGAGAGAGATGCAAGAAAAGCATGAAAAACAGGTCACCACCTTGCTAAAGGAGACTGAAAAAAATGGTGAAGGAAATGACACCTTGAAAAATAGACAAACTCAATTGGCAAAAGAGGTTCAAAAAGCCAATGAGGAGAAGAATGTTTTCAAAAGCAGAATTAGCCAAAGAGAAAGGAGGTTCAAAAGCTCACTGAAGAAAAGAGTTCTCTCGGGAGAGGACTCTCATAAGTCAAGTAACTGACTGGGAAAATGCCGAGAAAAGGGAAAAAAACTAAGACCATAGATGGCTATTTTCTTGGTGACCAGAGGATTGCGCCATTCCTCTCTGAGGACGAAGAGGTCTGCTTACCATCAGGTAAAGACATAGGAGTCAAGGCCTCTGTATCCCAAATATCTGAAATAGATACCCCATGGGCTCAGGCCATGGAGGAGCTCGAAAAGGATTTTGAAAATCAAGTTAGACAGGTGGAGGAAA
>JAQQSK010015871.1:0-10628 GCA_028658325.1 Potorous gilbertii
GTGAGAACCTTGTGTGAGATAACCAAACTCCTGTGAAATATTTTTTGCTGTTTTTGACCCCACGACATAAACCAATTCTTCCAACTCCATTAACTTTTCCAAAAAGAACCTGTGAGCTATCTTTCAATTTAGCTGTAATTTTTTTCATCTTCTGATTTTATTTATAGTGAAAATGTCATTTGATATGATGACATTTCTCCAACAGTATGTCAAGTCATGGTCACTGAAGAGGCGATCTTACAATTAGGATATCATTAAGCAAAAAAGTAGAGCTAATGTTTACAAATGGTCTCTCTTTTAGCCATTCTGCCACTATCCCTGAAGAAAAGCACCAAGGGCCTTCTGTCTCTGTTTCACAGATTTCCAAGGTCAAAGAATCCATCGCTAAAAGATCAAATTTATACATATTTTAAAATTAAGAAAGATTTTACAAATTAAAGAAAGATCAATACTGTTCCAAGAGGAAAAGAAAAGAGCAATTTAGTAAAGGTACATGTTTAGGAGAATAGGGAACTAAAGGATGGGAAAATGCTTTGTTGGTTTTTTTTTAAGTCAACAAGCATTTACTAAGCACTTACTATAGGCCTGACATGTCAAGTCTCTACTTAATATTCCATACTGTGTGCAAGGCACACAGGAAGGATGCTCTAAATTAGGTACAAAATAGAAAACATAAGATTAATTTTAAAGGCTTGGGTTTGTTTTTCTTTTCCTGAGCTACACACAACAAAACTAACAGAAACCATATGATTATCTCAAGAGATTCAGAAAAGGCCTTTGACAAAATAAAACACACATTCCTATTGAAAACACTGGAGGGCACAGGAATAAATGGAGGACTCCATAAAATAATAAGCAGTATCTACCTAACACCATTTGCAGGCATTATATGTAATGGGGAATAGCTAGATGCATTTCCAGTAAGATCAGGGTTGAAACAAGAATGTCCATTATCATCACTGTTTTTCAATATGGTACTAGAAATGTGAGCATTAGCAATAAGAGAAGAAAAAGAGATTGAAGGAATAAGAATAAGGAGAGAAGAAACTAAGTTATCACTCTTTGCAGAATTAAGCATAATATAAAAAAATTTCTCATTATCAAAATATCACACATACCAACAATGAATCTCTTATAAAGCATTCCACCTCCTCTGGAAAATTTCTCTGCCTGGAGAGTAAATTTTCAAAAAGATGCAGGGTTGCTTTTTCCAGGCTGGGAAGGTGACGAAGCCAGAGGGAGAGTACAGCTGATTCAGAAAGGACAATCTTCTTCCTTTTATGTAAAGGAAAAAAAAACAAAAAACAAATATATATCTATGTTACACACATATATAGGCATATTTTAAAAGAAATTAAGTCCACAAAAAAATTGACAAGTTTTCAAAACACAATCATTCATAATGAACCACAAACATTTTTTCCATCCTCACTAATGAACTTTTACATTACCCTCAATTAAATGAGTGTCCATTATGCAGGAACACATGCTGGAACCTCAACTCATAAAGAACTTTTCAAAGAAATAACACCAAAATTAAGTTCAATAAAACAAGTAAAGGATGGTATATTTGGGAGATATGTAAAATGATATGTAAAAAGATGACTTTGCACAAATATGGTTTTGGGGAATGACTGAGTAAGGATAACAATCCTAATAATTAAAAAGCAAGGCCAAATTGGTTATCTGCTTACATCACTGACAATATCATAATTATCAAAAGAAACCCACCATCTAATGAAATAGGGGTCAGGGATACTATGGCATAATTTACCCATTTTTCTATTAAGGTTCAAATATAAGAAACAGGTCTCATGTGATGGGACTGAAGAGTTAGCATTCTGTTAAGATAACTAGACAATACTGATCCAAAACTTATTTGTCTTTATGAAAGGGCAGCATCTACACTGATGCTCAGACCTAGTCTGGAATGCAAAGGTGTTGACACCTCCAACAATCAGGGGAAGCTCAATTCAGAGAAGAGGTTCATTTGATGCCCACTCCCCCAGTCTCTTCCTTCATATTTGTATGCTCTTCTTATAATGCAATCCAATTATGAGATAATAAATTCTATCCATATGAATGTGTTCATTTTATCCTTTCTTCAAATCCTCAGAACAGAACTAATCCATTCATAGGAACTTTGTTTTTCTTTTTTAACTCTCTAAACAGCCATTTTTCGAAAATACTAAAGTTCTGATGATACTGTTTTGCTTTTCCAATTGCCAGAATGTTAGCACAACATCATCATAGAGTCCCTTCTGGTTGTTAAAATAAATTGAACTGTCTAGGTTTCTCTTAACTCTAGCATTTACACCTCAAATTTCTACATAGCTCAGGTATTTCAACAGAAATGTTGTAAATTCCATTACAGGTCAATTCTTTTTTTCCTTGAAGAATTATTGGCAGAATGTTACTCCTAATTTTAAGAACTCCATTTTGGAATACTATATTCCAACATCAGCTTCATTTACTGTAGCCACTACCAGATCTTACATGATGTAAAATGACTGCCAGTCTTCTGTGATTTTAACTGACACAGAGAGGTTAAACGTCTTGCTCAAGGTCACACTGTTAGTTCATGTCTGAATCAGGATTTGAAGTGGAGAGAGTGCCAGGCTTGGAATCAGGAAGACTAATCTTCTGAATTCAAATCTGGCCTTAGACACTTCCTAGCTGTGTGACCCTGGGCAAGTCACTTAATCCTGCTTGCCTCAGTTTTCTCACCTGTAAAATGAGCTATAGAAGGAAATGACAAACCCCTCCACTATCCTTGCCCAGGAAATCCCAAATGGAGTTGCAAAGAGTCAGAAATGATTGAAACAACTGAACAACGACAACTTATGTAGAGAACTGAATTAAGAATCTATGCTACCAAATTGTCCTCTACCCTAATCCATCTTGCATTCCAAATGTACCAACATTACTAGTCTTCCTGGGAGACTTTAAGTGCATTTTAATACTATGTATTCATGGCAGCAAACCATCCTGATCACAATACCCACTACTTGGAAGGGAAAGTAGCGTCCTATTAGAGACACTGAACAAAAGGGCAGGGAGACAAGATTGAGCAATGCTGAGCACGTGTCCGAAGGCAAAGAGGGAAGGAGGCAGTGGCAGAGAAGTTAAATCCAGTGCTAGCCAACCACAAGGAACTCAACTATCAACTTGCAGAAAGCCTGAAATCATCTACCAGTTGGGGATTTGGAAAAGAAAAAAAATGTGATCCCATGTTTTGAGAAGGGATGAGATAACACTGTTTTATGAGAAGACAAGGGGTGGAGAGCTAAAAAAACCATTAGATAAACCATTCAAAAACACAGAATTCTCCAGCTGTTTTGGAAGGGGTACTAGACAGAGTAGAAGCCTGATTCAATACTACTTTACCTAAAAAAAGGGAAGGTAAGAAAGGTGTGGAGAAGAAAACGGACATGAGAGTGCTCTCAGGGATAAGTCAAACTCTCAAATAGGAAAAAGCAGCAGGGAAGGAGATCCACAGAGAAAGAAGAAAAGATAAGTAGAGGGACAGGAAATAGTACAATATAATAAAGAAATATAACACAAAAATGCAGGAAAAAACCTCCAGTTAAAAAGAAAACAAGATAAATTCTCTAAGTTCTTCAGAAATAAAAGATAAATTGCAAGAAACTATGGAATGTGAAAAAGGAAAATTAAAGGAGAAAGAACAAAAAATAGGATTGAAAGCAGGATAAAAGGAGAACTATCAAAAAATATTCACCAAGACAAATGTGAAAGAAAGCAAATAAGGAACTATAACCAGGCATCTTTCCCAAGACAGCAGAGACTCTGAGAAAAAGAAAGGCAAATACAGAAGTCAAAAATACAGCTCTAGAGAGAAAACAGACCTAGAGAGAAATACTGATCTAGAGAGAACACAAACAACTACAGCAATGAAAAAATCATATAAATACAGTTTAAATGACTGACCTTGAAGAAAGGTTATGCTGATACAACATTAAGATCACTGGTCTCTCAAAAAAACAGAATGAAGTGAAAAACCCAAATATCTGTTATAGGAAATAATTCAAGAAAATTGCCCAGAAGCATTAAAAACAGACACCACAGTATGGTTGACAGAATTGTTGATGGATAGAGAGAATGTACAGTTCACTGAAAGAAAGAAATCCCAAGCTTCAATCACCAAAGAAATATATTGTTTAAGCTTCAGAATTTCCATGTCCAACAAAAAATATTGCAAACAACCAAAAGCAAGGCCTTCAGTTATTTAGGTAGACCAATTTGAATAATTCAGGACTACTATATGTCTATGAAAAACCAAAGAAGGTATTGGAATATGTAGTTCTCCAAAAATGAGATTGGAAATGCATCAAAGAATCATAAACTACAAAGCTAACATGACTGAAATACTATGACAGCATTCACTCCATATCATTCCTCCAAAAGGCTTCAAAGGCAAAGAGGCTACTAAATATGTAAACACTTCAAATGGGGAACATAAGAAGAAGGTATGAAAAAGTTTAAAAAATTATAACAATTTTCTCATAATTCTGGAACTGTAAAAGTTTTTTTTTTAACTTTATATTAAATGAAAGACAAAAGAAAAACTGAAAACTCAAAAAGAGAAAAAAGACCTAAAAAAAAGGATTAGGACTGAAATCTGAGTAGAAATGAGAATGATCAAACAAAAATTCTGTAAGATAAATGAGAAGGAAATTAGGAAACTATAATTAGAATCTCTCTAAGAAAGTAAAGGCTCTAAAATGGAGAGTGGCAAACTATCAGCATTAACAGAAACCATATGATTATCTCAAGAAATGAAGAAAAAACCTTTGACAAAATACAACGCCCATTCCTATTAAAAACACTGCAGAGCAAAGGAACAATAATAAGGAGGATCTACCTAACACCATCAGCAATCATTATACATAACGGGGAAAAGTAAGGTCAGGGGTGAAACTAGGATGTCCATTATCACCACTGTTTTTCAGCTTGGTACTAGAAAGGTCTCTTAATAGCTTTAGCCATAAGAGAAGAAAAAGAGATTGAAGGAATAAGATTAGGGAAAGAAGAAACTAAATTATCATTCTTTGCAGATGATATGATGACATATGTAGAGAATCTCAGAGAATCAAGTAAAAAACTCCCTGAAATGATAAACAACTTTGGCAAAAAAGGTAGGTTACAAAAAAAAACTCACACAAATCAGCTGCATTTCTATATATTAATAACAAAACCCAACAGCAAGAGACAGAAAGAGAAATTCCATTTAAAACTAGAGAAGACACTATAAAATATCTTGGAGTCTACCTACCAAAACAAACCCAGGGACTATATGAACACAATTACAAAACAGTTTTTGCACAAAGTCAGATCTAAGTAAGCGGAAGAATATCACTTGCTCTTGGGTAGGCTGAGCAAATACAATAAAAATGTCAATCCTAACTACATTACTTTACCTATTTCATGCCATACCAATCAAACTATCAGGTAACTATTTTCTAGAGCTAGAAAAAACATATCAAAATTCATCTGGAAGAACAAAAGATACAGCATATCAAAGGAACTAATGAAAACAGATGCTAGGGAAAGTGGCCTAGCCCTATCAGATCTCAAATTGTACTATAAAGTAGCAATCATCAAAACTATTTGGTACTGGCTAAGATTAAATAGAGGAGTAGACTAATGGAATAAGTTAGGTACTCAAGACACAGTAGTCAATGAATATAGCAATCTACTATTTGATAAACCCAAGGATCCCAGCTTCTGGGATAAGAGCTCACTGTTTGACAAAAATTGCTGGGAAAATTGGAAAAGTGTGGCAGAAACTGGGCACAGGAGACCAAAGCCTGACACCACATACAAGAAAAAAGTCCAAATGGATACATGATCAAGGTATAAAGATTGATACTATAAACATATTAGGGGAGCAAGGAATAGTGCATTTGTAAGATTTATGGAGAATGCAGAAATTTTTGACTAAACAAGAGATAGAAAACATTATGAAGTGCAAAATGGATAATTTTGATTACACTGAATTGAAAAGGTTTTGCACAAACAAACTCAATGCAACCAAGATTAGAAGGGAAGCAGAAAACTGGGAAAGAATTTTTGCAACTAGTGTCTGTGATAAGGGCCTCATTTCTAAAATATATAGAGAACTGAGTCAAATGTACAAGAATACAAGTCATTCCTCAATTGCTAAATGTCAAAGGATATGAACAGGGAGTTTTCAGAGGAAGAAATTAAAGCTATCTATAGTCATATGAAAAAATGCTCTAAATCACTATTGATTTATATGACACAAATCAAAACAACTCTGAGGTACCACATCACACCCATCAGATTGGTTAAAATGACAAAATAGGAAGATGATAAATGTTGGAGAAGATGTGGGAGAATTGGAACACTAATTCATTGTTGGTAGAGCTGTGAGCTAGTCCAACCATTCTGGAGAGCAATTTGGAACTATGTCCAAAGGGCTATAAAAATGTGCAAACCCTTTGACCCAGCAATACTGCTTTTGAGATTGTATCCCAAAAAGATCAATAAAAATGGGAAAGCATCCCACATGTACAAAGATATTTTTAGGAGCTCTCATTGTGGTGACCAAGAACTGGAAATCAAGCGAATGCCCATCAATTAGAGAATGGCTGAACAATTTGTGGTATATGAATGTAATGAAATACTACTGTACTATAAGAAATGATGAACAGGTGGACTGTAGAAAAACCTGGAAAGACTTATATGAACTGATGCTAAGTGAAAAGAGCAGAACCAGGAGAATATTATACACAGCAACAACCACAGTGTGCAAAAAATTTTTCTGGTAGACTTTGCCTGTCACAGCAAAGCAAGGATCTAAAACATTCCCAATGGACTCTTGAGGCAAAATGCGTTCCACATCCAGAGAAAGAAGTATGGAATTGGAACACAGAATGAAGCAGACCACTATCTGTTGTGCTATGTTTTGTTTTGTTTTCATGGTTTCTCCCATTCATTTTAATTCTTCTATGAAACATGACTAAGGTGAAAATGTATTTAATCAGAATGTATGTGTACAACCTATATAAGATTGTACACTGTCTCAAGGAGGGAGTAGGGAGGGGAAAAAAGCTAAGATACATGGAAGTGATTGTAGAACACTGAAAACAAATACAATAATTTAATTTAAAAAAGAAATTAAAAAAAATTTAATGCAAAAAAAAGAATGTATGTGTAGAACCTATATAAGATTACACACCATCTCAGGGAGGGAGATGGGAGGGAGGCAAAACGGTGGGGGGAAGAGGGGGAAAAGCTAAGATATATGGAAGTGATTGTGGAAAACTAAAAATAAATTAATTTTTAAAAAAATAGTTTAAAAAAATAAAAGGTAAAAAAAATAAAATGGAGAGTGGCAGATAGACAAAGAAAGAAGGAAAAGAGAAAAGTGAATTAATAATCCTAGGAACAAAGTACACATTCACTCATAAATTTCTTCCTTTCTCTCCTTCATTTCTGTGTGAGTGAGGGCAAATAGTGCAACTGGGCAGACTGGAAGTAAGTGAAGTATACTCCCAACAAGACTGACTTTATCAGCCTCATAAGGCCCTTCATCAGCCTGGGGGCAGATAGGGAACTAGAAGAAGAATGGAAAAATACTAAGGGTGGGGGTGGGGTACAGGAAATTCATCTCATCCACGATGAGGGGACAATAGATATGAAAAACCTAGCAAAACAAACTCAAAATGGATACATGGTTTAGATCAGCACTTCTTAAATTGTGGGTCATGACCCAAAAGGTTTCTGAATGTCCAATGAACACAAATTAATTCAAAATCAAACGCGTAATGAATTGGAGATGTTTCTGGCAATGATTGCCTGCTTGCCCATGCTGCAATGTGCAACTTCACAGCAGCCTTAATTCTGAACACAAAGCATGCACACTTTGCACTGTGCATTCCCTTAGGTCATGCAATGCCAACAAATGCTGTGAAAACACCAAAAGGGGTTGCTAGTGGAAAAATTTAAGAAGCCCTGGTCAGACATAAAGAAGGATACCATAAACAAATTAGGGAAATATGGGAAAAATTATCTGTGGATCAGATAAGGAAAAGTTCATGACCAAACAAGACATTGAAGTGATTACAGAAGGTAAAACGGGGAATTTCGATTACATTAAACTTAAAAGTCTCTGCATAAACCAAACAAATGCAGTCAAAATTAGAAGAAAAGTGGGAAACTGGAGGAAGAACCTGCGGCAACTTTTGCTAATAAAAGTCTTATTTCTCAAATACATAGCTGAAACTGTAAAAATAAGAACCAATTTTCAATTGATAAATGGTTAAAGGAATATACACAGGTAGTTTTCAGAGGAGGAGATCAAGGCTACCAATAGTATGGAAAAAATATTCTAAATTACCAATAATCAGAGAAATGGTAATTAAAACATTTTTTGCTATGGCCAGCACAGTCCAGCAGTTTGGGGCGGTTACGTGGCTCATGGAGTGAGGATGAAAAGACAGGTGGAACACAGTAGTCTCAACAAACTGAGTTTATTCTAGACATAATAAGCCAATAAATCAGGGGATCGGGGTGCTTAAATAGTAAAAAAACATAAGGGTAGCTATTGAGGCATGAAACAGAACAGATTGTGATAAGTAGAAAGGGAGACCTCAAGGCCTCTTTATTAGAGTGTTATCCTGTATAGCAGGGGCCCTGATTCATGGAACTTCAACACCGAATTCAAGGACATGCACCTGAGAATAATGTATCATTTAACTTCTCAAGTCAGCTACTCTCCCTTGGAGGTGAGGAACTCTTGGTAAGGGGCTCTTTCAAACCCCTCAAGGTTCTCTACAATTTTTGAAGTGCCATCTCACAAATATCAGATTGGCTAACATGACAGAAAAGGAAAATGACCTGGATGGGATATGGGAAAGGAGGTACACTAATGCACAAGTGGTGGTGCACTAGTCCAGCCATTATGGAGAACAATTTGGAATTATGGTCAAAGGACTATAAAAAACTGCTTATCTTTTGACACAGCAATAACAAAGACATCAAAGGAAAAGGATTAATAGCTACAAAAACATTTATAACAGCTCTTTTGTGGTAGCGAAGAATTGGCACCTAAGGGCATACCCTTCAATCAGGGAATGGCTGAATAAGTTGTGGTAATGGTGATGGAATATTATTGTGCTTAAGCCAGAGCTTAAATTTTTTCTACTTGTAACTTTTTTGCCCAAGACATTTTTATGCAACCTTGAGTATACAGATATATAAGAGAGGTATACAAATCAAACATTTACTGATAATAAATCATAAGGACATTTATTTTAAAACAATTATTTAGTACACATATAATTTACCATTTATTGGAGAGGAAAGCAAATTTGCATAATAATGAGACAATGTGCTTGTTTATTTTTACAAAAAAGATTAAATCTTGGCAGAATATTTGATACTGATATTTTGATCGTTGCATATTCAGAAAGATTTTACTGCTGTCAAATTTTTCACAATCTCCACATTCAGTTAAGTGACCCCATGTAGGACTACTACTATGAGGAAAAACAAGCAGGATGGTTTCATAAAAACCTGGGAAGACTTATATGAATTTACATAAAATAAAGTGAGCAAAACCAGAAGAACGGTGTCCATGGTAACACAAAATTTGTAAATATGTTCAACTGTGAAAGGCTTAGATACTCTGATCAATACAATTCCAAAGAAATCATGATGGAAAATGATATCCAACACCAGAGACAGACCTGATGAACTGAGTGCAGAATCTAGCATATTTTTTCTTTATCTAATTTGCTTGTTTTCTTTCTTTTTTCCTTTGCAACACAGCTAATGTGGCAGTGTTTTGTATAATTTCCTACATATAATGAAGATTATATTTCTTGCCTTCTCAATGGGTGGGAGAGGGATGGAGAAGAGAGAATTTGGAACTGAAAATAAAAAGAAGAAAAAAATTATAATAAATCAAACTGAAGGGACCCTGTATGTCAGGGACCTTGCAATGAAGTTTCCTTCAAGGAAGAGAGTGCCTCAAAAAAAAAATCTCTGGGGGGAGGAGCCAAGATGGTAGAGTAGAAAGATTCACATATGCTAGCTCTGAACCCACAGCCCATGGATTTCCTGTAAAAAGAACTCCCAACAAATTCTGGAGCAGTGGAAGCCGCACAGCAACACAGTGAAGGAGATTTCCGTTCCAGAGAGCCCCGAAAAACCGACCCCAAAGGTCTGTCACGCATCGGATGGAGCAGAACCTAGACCTTCCCTGGTCGCACGGCACTGAGAGGACCGGATCAGAGCAGGCTTCAGGGATGGAATCTCCAGCAGCTGCGAAGGTCCCTCCACCCACAGGTGCACAGGTCAGTCAGAGAGACTTCTCGACTGGCTGAGAGGGGAGGGGTGTGTCTCCATAACTCAGGCCCCCTTGAGAGGCAGCGGCAGAGGCAGTGAGTGGCCAGAGGCTCCCAGAGCAGGCAGGAGCTGGGGTCCATTACTGAAGGTCTCCACATAAACCCCCTGAGGGAACTGAGCCTGGGAGGCAGCCCTGCCCACACCTGAACACCAGAACTTAAGCTCGCATTGAACAGCAGCCAGCCCACTGCTGAAAGCCCTGAGGCTGGGGAGCAGCATTTGAATCTCAGACC
>JAQQSK010015872.1:0-10627 GCA_028658325.1 Potorous gilbertii
AAAATCCCCTATATCATTGAATGACCATTTATTCCCTTGAAGTATTATACTCAGATTTGTTGGGTAGGTGATTCTTGGTTTCAATCCCAGTTCCTTTGACCTCTTAAATATCCCATTTCAAGCCCTTCAATCTCTTAATGTTGAAGCTGCCAGATCCTGTGTTATCCTGATTGTATTTCCACAGTACTCAAATTGTTTCTTTCTAGCTGCTTGCACTATTTTCTCCTTCATCTGGGAACTCTGAAATTTGGCCACAATATTCCTAGGAGTTTCTCTTTTTGGGTCTCTTTCAGGAGATAATCAGTGGATTCTCTTAATATTTATTTTGCCCTCTGATTCTAGAATATCAAGGCAGTTTTCCTTGATAATTTCATGGAAGATAATGTCCAGGCTCTTTTTTTGATCATGGCTTTCAAGTAGTCCCATAATTTTTAAATTGTTTCTCCTAGATCCATTTTCTAGGTCAGTTGTTTTTCCAATGAGACGTTTCACACTATCTTCTATTTTTTTAAAGTTTTGATTTTTGTTTACTAACTGCTTAGTTTTACTCATAGTCATTCATTTCCCTGAACTCAATTCTCTCTTTCAATGAATTATTTTGTTCAGTAAACTTTTGAACTTTCTCCTCCATTTGACCAGTTCTGCTTTTTAAACCCTCCTTCTCCTCATTGGCTTTTTGGGCCTCTTTTTCTAATTGTTAGCCTCTTTTTAAAGCTGTTATTTTCCTCAGCATATTTTTGGTTCTCCTTTAGTAAGCTGCTTACTTGTTTTTTAAGGTTTTCTATTTCCTGGGCCTAGTTTAAGTTCCCTTTGTAGGCCCTGGAGGCAGAGGCCTTGACTTCTTCTGCAGTACGCCTTGTTCTTCCTCATCTGAAAGGATGGGGTGAGACACCTGTTCCCCAAGAAAGTAACCTTCTATGGTCTTAATTTTTTTCCCTTTTGGGGGCATTTTCCCAGTCGGTTACCTGACTTCTGAATTTCTTCCCCACAACTACCTCATTTCCAGTTCTGCCAAGCCAGCACTGGGGGCTGAAATTCAGATGAGCTGCTCCAAACCCTCAGGGGCTTTAGGTGGGGTCAGGGCAGCTATTCACCATTAGATTAAGATCAGCTGCTCAGATGGGGGCAGGGCCCACACAGGGCTCAGTTCCCTCAGGGGGTTTATGATGAGACCTTCAACAATGGATGAGGGCTACTGCCTGCTTTGGAAGCCCTGTCTGCTGCTGCCTCTACTGCTTCCTCCTGAGGAGACCTGAGTTACGGGGACACCCTGGTCCTTTCTCAGCCAGCTGTAAAGACCTTCGGCGCCTGTGGGTTGAGAGATCTGAGCTGCTGGAGATTCTGTCCCTGAAGCCTGCTCGGATCTGCTCCTTTTGGTGCCACGTGGTCAAGGCATGGCTGGGCTTTGCTCTGACTCCAGTGTGCTACAGACCTTTCCTGTCAGTCTTTCAGGTCAGAAATCTCCTCCATTCCATTGTTCTGTGGCTTCTGCTGCTCTAGAATTTGTTGAGAGTTCTTATTTACAGGTATTTTATGGGCTGTAGGGTAAGAGCTAATGTATGTGCATCTTTCTACTCTGCCATCTTGGCTCTGCCCCTCCATTCTAATTTTTAAAAACTATTTTCTTCGGTGAGCTTTTGAACTTCCTTTTCCATTTGACTAATTCTGCTTTTTAAAGCCTTCCTCCCTTCATTGGCTTTTTGGACCTCTTTTGCCATTTGATTTAGTCTGTTTTTAAAGGTGTTGTTTTTTTCAGCTATTTTTGGGGTCTCCTTTAGCAAACTATTGACTTGCTTTTCATGATTTTCTTGCATCACTCTCATTTCTCTTTTCAATTTTTCTTCCACCTCTCTTACTTGATTTTCAAAATCTCTTTTGATTTCTTCCATAGCCTGGGACTATTGCATATGTTTTTGGAGGTCTTGGATGCAGAAGCCTTGACTTTTTTGTCTACCTCTGATGGTATGGGTTGTTCTTCCTCATCCGAAAAGATGGAAGAAAATACATGTTCACCAAGAAAGTAACCTTCTATAGTCTTATTTCACCCTTTTTTGAGCATTTTCCCAGGTAGTTACTTGACTTTTGAGTCCTTTGCTAAGAGGAGGTTATACTCTTGGGACCTGTAAGTTCTCAAGTTCTCAGTTCCTGCAAGGTGTTACAATCAAGGGAGAGGGGTTTACTCCTCTTCTGGTCTGTGCTCCTGTCTGGGAGCAACCACAAGCTTTTCTGCCTAGGATCTGTGAGTAGGATTCTCTCTCCAGAGCCTCTTCCAGCTCCACCAGTCAGCGCTCCTCCTCACCCCAGGACCTCCACTCTGAACTGAGACCCAGATTGGCCCCTTGATTCTCCCAGGGTCTTTCAGCCAATGGTTCCAAAAATAGATGCTGCCTCCACCTGGGACCACTTGTGGCCGGGATTCAGGCAAGACCATACTCCTTTCTCACCCAGGTGAAAGAGCTTTCTCACCGACTTTTGAAGTTGTCTTTGGCGTTTGTGGGGTGAGAAATCTGGGAACTGTAGCTGCATTCCCTATCCTGAAGCCTGCTCAGGTCTTGTCCAAGCCACACTGGGCCACTAAAAGTTGGCTGCTCTCCACTCTGAGAGTAGATATATATATATATATACCCCAGTGTGATAGACCTTTCCTGTAGGCCTTCCAGGCTGTCTTGGGCTGGAAATCTCTTTTGCTCTGTTGTTTTGTGGCTTCTGCTGTGCTTGAATTTCTTTAGAGTTGTTTTTTATATGTATTTTATGATCTGTGGGGGGAGAGCTTCTACAGGTCTGTCCTTCTACTCTGTCATCTTGGCTCCACCCCCTACCCTCTCTTTCTTTCTAGAGCTTCATTCTATGATTTATGAACTCTACAATTATCTAGTTTATCTCTCTTCTCTGTATTCTCCATGCAATGCAAACTTCCAAAGTATCCATTCAAGGTTCTTGTCTCTCAGTAGTTTCTGCTATTACCTTAGAGCTTTCCACATGGACTCTCCTTTTCCATTGTGCCTCATTTCCAGCACAATTAAAATTATTACAGTGTCAAAAAGGACACTTACCTATGGTACAGTTGGTCCCTCACCACATCCCTGTTTATGTTGCCCTCCCCTGTTACCTTTATTTCCTCATTTTCCTCAATATCTCTCTCTTGAGTCCATGCCCTCCCTCTCCCTCAAGTGCTCTTTGCCCCCAGGAGTTCCCACTCTAGCTCCAAAGGACTGGAATTTTCAAGCACCAGATCTCCCAAACCATGCCCAGCAAAAGATCCTATCTGCCTTCATAGAGTATCTCTCTATACCTATAGGAACATTCATCAATGGAACACCCTCCCACCACCAAAGTAAGACCTCTTTCCTTTCCCCCTCTTTTCAATCTTTACTCCTCCTCTTCGCCATTCCCCTCCAGGCTCATATCTTACTGAGACCACAAGGGTCCCCTTCCCCTCACTGCTAGCCCTCAGTTTGACGTGATTATATTACATATTCTTCTCTATTCCCATTTGATGTATACTCCCATGTAGTAGTGCAGTTCCACAAAAATCATTGATTCACCTGTAGTTAGGATGTTGTCATGTTCTATCCATAACTCCCCAGGCCTTCCCCTTCACTTTTCCCTCCACCAGATTTCTTGTGTCAAACTCACCTGTCTTCATGTGTCCCCTATTTTCACCTATCTTCACTTTTCTCTTTGTGTACATTTAGAATGAAATCTCTTACTATTCTCATTGCTGTTACTTTATTCACTCCTGCATTTCTGTGGTCTTGAGAGTGTTCAAGAAGCAAATAATCTCTTTAAGTCTGTTTTTTTTTAATAATATTTCAAATGCCTCTTCATTATTTAATCCATCTGTTTTATTTATGGTTAAGCTCAGATTTGCAGGATAACTCACTCTAGACTGTATCCTGAGTTCCATGGTTCTTTGGAACACATTATTCTATTCCCTCCTGTTTTCTGGTGGGTGCCTGATAGTTTTGTATTATTTGAATTTCTTTTCCTTTATATTTGAAGATCTTTCTCCTGACCTTTTGCAGAACTTGTTATTTTTTAATCAAATTATTAAATTTAGCTACTATATTTCTTGGAGTTTATAACCTTGAATTTTTTCCAGAGGAAATGGAGAAGAGAATGTTGATTAAAAATGTGGAGAAAGTAGCAATCTCATTGATTTGGAGGGGTTTTGAGTGAGCAGGAAGAGTCTGGGTTGACTCCAAGGTTATGAATCTTGGTAACTGTAAAGCTAGTGTTGCCCTCAACAGAAATAGAAAAAACAGAGGGGACTGTCAGCCTGAAAGAGTGGACTCCCCAGCCATTGAACTCATTAAGTCCCAAGTCAATCATGATACTCTGAGATCTCTTTATTTCTGCATTACTCATAGTTGATGGCAGTGAGATTCAAGGTGGATAGAGCCACCATATCACATCAGAGTCACTAATCGGGACCCTCCACTTGTAATCATCTACTATAGTGATGGAAATCAGAAACTGGGTATGATTTCTGAATTGTCGTTAAGCCAATAGTCCACCATTCAAGAAGACTTCCATGTATTGCCCAAAAGGAGTATGGATTGAAAGTGGATGTCCATGCCTAGGGAAGTTGATGGGATGGCCTTACACAGTCAAAGACAAGAAAACCTACAGAGATCAAGTGATCTGTCTAGGATCATTGAGTTAACAAATATTGGAGGCAGGATTTAAAATCAGAACTTCTGGATTCCAATCCCAGCACTATGTCCTCTAGCCCAACTAACATAATCTGCACTATGGACTTATGGTGCCAATCCTTAACAGGTCTTCTGCTTCAGGAGTCTTCTGTTCCAATAGGATCTAAACCCATGCACCTACAACCCCAGTGTATGAAGAAAAGTCACATAAATCAGGAGGAAGAAAGACAAGCAAGACTGATGCATGGACTGAAGGAACTGACATCCTCCTGAAGCTTTTTCCCAGAAATTTTGATAGGTTGTTTCATATTATTATTTTGAATGTAACCTCTGAATACTTTGTCCTTGGGGAAGACTTGATGGGAGCAGGAGAGTTCCATCTTTCTTCAGTCTTCTTCAGAGCTCTTCAAGCTTTGAGTTACATTTGGCTTCCAGCTTCAAGAGAGAAGATGGAAGGTGGAAGAGATCAACCCCACTTCAATTTGCTGATGAAAAAGATTCTGGGAAGACATGAGAATTGTTGGCAGTCTCCATCATGTCTGTTTCTAGTTTGCTAGATTAGGTACTTTGGGACATTTCCCCTTAGATGAGACCTAGAACTCTTTCTCTTGGCTGAACTAAATTATCTCATTCCCAAAGGAGAGCTCTTTTACTCCGTATTGTGTGCTATGTCTTCTCCTTTGTATACTTTCTCTGATTTCCATTTTGCTACTATTTCTTCACTATATTTTATCTGTGTTCATTGTGGAGCTGCTATTTGGTGAAAAGGTCAGTCAGATATAAAATTTGGAGTCGTCTCCCAATAATGAAATAATGAAAGCCAATCAGAAGTTTGCTTGAAACCAATCATATCCAGACTAACAATATTTAAGGGAACAGATAGAGATAATTCTAGTACTCCCTCTCTCTGAGCAGAATAGTGTCCTCTGACCCTAAATTCCTACTCCTTTTCCTGACAATAATGAGTCTCCCTTGGAGAAGGGTCAGGGCCTTACTACATATGTGGTCTTCTTATATTTACTTTTAAAATATTTTTATTGACATATTTTGCTTTTCATATCAACAGAATTTCTCCCAGCACTCCCCTCCCCTTTTGAGAGAGTCAATCCACATAGTAAACATTTTATTTTTAATGAAAAAGGAGAGGGGGGAGAGAAATCAGCAAAACTCATCAATATTTTGAGGAAGTCTTAATATATATTCACATGTACGAACTTCCAAAGTCTATAAACGGGTGTGTGTGTGTGTGTGTGTGTGTGTGTGTGTGTGTGTGTGTGTGTTTTAGGGGAGAGATTGTTTTTTAATATCTCTTCCTTTTGGCTATTGTAGAACCACTGTTGTAGTCACTGTGTATATTGTTTACAAAGCTCTCCTTAATTTATTCTGCATCAGATCATATAAATATTTCCGTTCTTCTCTGTATTCTTAACATTCATTTTTTTATAGATTTTTATTTATGTTGTGAATTTTTGTCTTTGCTTTTCTTATACTATGGCCGTAACTCCCACTTTTTTGGATTAACTGAAGTAGTCAATTTTATTTCAGTCGTTTATTTTTATTCTTTGCTTTTCTTTGTTTTGTTTAGCTATGTTTCTTATGAGCAACAGATTACAAGATTGTGTTGTCTTATTCAACCTATAAATTTTGGGTTTTTTGGATTTTTAAATCTATTGCCATTTAAAGTTATGTGGGCTAGGTAAATGTTTAACAACTGACTTACTGGAGAAAAATGTGCCCAGGACAGAGTTTTAACTTGAGTCTCCATCATTAACATTTTCTCCATCACTTTCTTAAGATTGGACAATCAAGAAAAATGAAAATTCAGTCCTGATTTATAGCATTTCCTGATTTCCTAGGTATAAGTGCTTGCACTAGAAATTAACTATCATCTCTTTCAAGTAGTCCAAGCTAGCTCTAGCATATATGAATATATATGTTTATGTGTTTCTATGAATGTGTGTCTCAGCATGTCTGACTATGAAAAATGTCTATGTCTATGAAAGATAGCAAATTATTGTTTAAAAATAGAATAGTCTTGCCTAAAACTATTTCCTAAACTAGATATCCTTATGGTTTATTGATTTTGAATAAGAAATGCAATGTTCAAGAATACCTTCCTAAAATATCTTCATACAATGAATAATGTTCGTTTTCTTTTGTCCATGGTTACGTAGTCTTACAAATTCAATGAACATCATAGGCCCACTGAGGGAAATGCTCTATTTGTTTATGTAATAATCATGGAAGACCTAATGAAAATGTAAATATAGATCATTATTGGAAAGTCATAGATCATAAATAAATACAGAAGTATATTAGCACCTGCATTTCTGAGCTGTTATGCTAAAGTCGCTTAGTGGAGGTTAAAAAAACGTATATTCCAGAGGATCACATATGTAACATACTCCCAGACTCCTTTTCTTTGAAACAGAATGAGCTCATCAAGTCTTATTATTAGTGTATTCTAATCTTTTATACTTCACTAATCTGCTTCATCACAATGTTTCCAAGCACGCTGCCTACCTCTGAAGAAGAAATTGCACACACGATTCCATCTAATAGCATGTGGTTTAAAACAGATCTGACTTTCCCCCCTCTTGTATAATGAATATTAAGTCTCTTTGTATTTAAAGCACAGGATAAAGTTGAAAAATGTTTTTTTAAAACTTACATGATTCTATTAAAATTTACATATAAACAGAAACAGTGAACAAAAACAGAAGAAGTAGGTTTAGGGATAAAGATGTTGAGAGAGTTTGACATATTTATGTAACATCCTATTGGAGATGTTAGTAGTAGGAGTAGTTATAGTAGTAGTAGAAACAGTAAGAGATGCTAGCATATATGTAGCACTTTAAGATTGTCGAAGTACTCTCCACATATTAATTCATTGTATCTTCACTAGAACCCTCTGGGGTAGGTGCTCTTATTTTCCCCATTTTACAGATGATGAAACTGAGGAATCCTGATTTTCCTAAGGTCACATAGCTAGTAAGTATATAAGTCAATACTTAAACTCGGGACTTCAAGGAATTAAGTCCTACACTCTCTCTTGGGCCACTTAGAAGCATTTGGAGATGTGACTAAAGCTCATGAAAGAAATGAGGGGCTGGCTATATCTATCAGAGATAATAACCATCAAATCCATGAGAGTTGAAGGAGTCAGAGAAGGAGGAGTCATAGAGGAAAGCAAGGGCCCAGGACAAAACCATAGCATATATACTCTGTGGATGCATATGAAAACCCCCTTTTGATTTTCTCTAGAAATATTAAGAAGTATTTTTCTAGTCTTAAAACCTTTCCAAAATTTGTCCCTTTAGGAGGGTGAGAAGCAGGGTAAGGATAAAAGACCTTGCTAAGGAAATTGGTTTAGGGGAGGAAACCTCTTGTCTGGTTAAGAACATTGTCTCCTGAATTTTTTGATCTATTAATCTTAATACATTTGGGTCCCAAGAACCATCTTCATAAGAACTAGATGGGGGGAAATTCTGCTAGATATCAGTTCATTCCTCAAACATCTGAGGTTTTGAGTGAACTACAAGCTCAGTGAAAGGCAACAGTATCACAAGGCAAAATTCACAAACCAAGAAATAACAAAAACCTGCTGAGATCTTGGGCTGCCTTAAATGACATGGTTGTACTGTCTCTGGGGTACTTTCATTCTCCTAGTTACCTGGGCATACAAATTAGGTATCATCTTTGGTTCCTTGCTATTTTACCTCCCATATCCAATCTTTTTCATGGGAACAAGCTCCAAATCTGAAATAGTTTTAGAAAGAAATGTATTGGATCATTTCGTAGAGGAGAGAGAGCCAGAAAAGGAGGTATGACTCCCTTTCTTTCACAGTTTAGAAGGTTTACATTATGTAAGATTTAAATAAGAGTGCTCACATAGGAACCACTGTAAGGCAAACCACAAGTTTGGTTGGACTCATTACAAGTTCTGGGTTTAGTAACTCAAGAATGATGTGAGTGGATTCAGTCCCTGCAGGAACCCAGAATACCTTGTAGTCACCTCCAGTATTCCTGGAGAGTTACTGAGGTCAGATAACACTCTGTGTATGGACAATCTTTACTCAATAAAGGTGAATTTAAACAGTAAAATGATCTTCCAAAAAAAATTATAAGACATTTTCCCCACAATTTTTCTCCTAACAAAAACAAAATTACAAAAGCAGAAATGTTGGGGTAAGATATCAAAGGGAGTTCATTAAAACAACTTGAATCAATGGAATTGTCCTCCTTATTATCTATCTTGTCTAAAATTTGATATAATTCATTTAAGGAGGGGTAGGGGCCAGATTGGTGACAAGCTTCTGCCAACATCTCATAATCAAAGGGATCAATTTGAGTAAGCATTAGTGGCTGTAAGTTAGGCCACTATGAAACAAGTGCACTGTAGCCATGAGTATCACAGCAAATTCTACATTTTCTTCAATGTCATGAAAGTTGAACATAGTTAAGTAAAGACCTAGCTTTATACAGTCCTTAAAGAGAAAAACCCTGTTAAATACACTCTATGGGTAAATTAAGTCAGGGTACAGATGAAACTACATTTAGAGGATTCACAACAGACTGATTGAGAAGAGACATTTACATATCACCAAGGCAGTCAAGAAAACTCTTATATGGTTAACTGGAGAAATAACTAAATCATTTTTGGGAGCTTCAAACTTCCCTTTGGCTTCTACCTGAGGAATATCAAACAGCTAACATTATTTTTCCATGAGGCAAATTTTGGTCAAGTGAGGTTAATATAAATAGAAGACAGTCTTTCAGTTAACCAAAAAGTTGCAGGAGGAATGGCCCCAATCCCCAAACATTAAATAAAAGGATTTGGGGCGTACCTGTCTTGCAGGCAAACATAAACACCATGAAACAAAAAAGCCAAAGTAACATAATAATGATCATCAACATTAAATAACATCGTTATCTTGTTCTTGGTCTAACCAATTTTCAAAATCCATTTAATCAGAAACTACATTTTTAATAGAAGCTGTATTTATCTAGTGTAGTTGTCTAGTTCCTGGAAGCATCTTCTCTTGAAAATTCTGTAATAGGTAGGCCTCTTTCTCAGGTCAGCTCTGGAGAAGGCTCCTCCTAGTAGATCTTCTTCTCTGGTTCCAGCATTTCCAGAGATTCCCTAAGGCAATTCTGCTAAAATCTGCTAGTAACAAGACTGGATGTAATTTAGTACAACCTCCTAAACTTGGTTTTCTAGTAACTAGTTCTTGTGGTCAAAAAAAAATAGCTCAAACCTCATGGAGCTAATTTTATTAAAAACAGAGCTATAAAAATGTGAAATTATGAACCCATAATTTACCTAAAACTTCATAGGATTTCAGTTTTTACTTACCACTTGCTCTTTCTGTCTTTTCCTCTGAACCCAATATCTGATATGGACCATGCCATCAACAAGCTAAAGGAAAAATCTCAAAAAGGATCCATGAGGGTCTGACTTGTAAAATGAGCTCTTCTCTCTTAATATTATCAAACACTTCAAAATAAGAAAGACATGATATAAAAATTTCTTTTATATTATTAATGCAATTTTATATGTAAAATCCTTTATCCAGTTTTGAAAAGTTTTACTAAAACATACGCAAGGCCTGTATATCTCATTAGAAATATTTGGAAGCCAATCATACAGCAAATTCCACATTTTTCAGAGTATCATAACCAGGTTCAGAATTAACAAGATGGGGAAATTTTCTGTTTAGCAAAGAAAGAGCACAATGGGGAAACTGAGTCAAGAGGTTCTTACTTTTGCCTATATGAAATTGCCCTCTTAACTTTTCCAGGCACAAACATCTACCAGTAGAAGTTTTCATACTGTACTCTATGCATTCCCTGTGCACTCACTGAATATGCCATTTCCCTTGAATGGTAGACTATTGGTTTAATGACAATTCAGTTATACCTGAAATCAAAACTCAGAACAATATCATGTTGCGATCCCAAGAGATTTTACC
>JAQQSK010015873.1:0-10627 GCA_028658325.1 Potorous gilbertii
ATTTCTGAGAGTCCTCTCCACCCCCTGGCCTAGATCCACCCGCTAGTGCTTGGGGTCTGAGATTGAAATGCTGCTCCCCAGCCTCAGGGCTTTTGGCGGCAGGCTTGACTGCTCTTCAATGGGGGCTTATCTGCTAGTTCTCAGGTGGGGGCAGGGCCGCCTCTCAGGCTCTGTTCCCTCAGGGGGTTTATACAGAGATCCTTTGTAGTGGAGCTGGGGTGGAGCTCCTCCTAGCTCTGGGAGTCTCTGGACAAGCTGCCTCAGCCTCTGCCGCAGCAGCCGCTTCCCAGGGGGTCCGAGTCCCGGAGATCCCCCGCTCCCCTCTCAGCCCGTCTCTCTCACTGACCTGTGCGTCAGTGGGTGGAGGGACCTTCGCGGCCGCCCGGAGATTCAGGTCCCTGATGCCTGCTGGGCTCTGCTCACTCCTCTCATTGCCCCGTCGCCGGGGCGGGGGAGGGGAGCGCTCGGCCCGGGCAGGACTCCGCTCCCGTCTGGGTTACCTTTGTGGTCGGTTTTTCAGGGCTCTCTGCAACGGAAATCTCCTTCACTGTGTTTCTGCGCGGCTTCCAGTGTTCCAGAATTTGTCAGAAGTTCTTTTTACAGGAAATCTGTGGGCTGTGGGTTCGGACCTAGCATAGGTGAGTCTTTCTACTCCGCCATCTTGGCTCCGCCAACCACAACTTTTAATTTAAAAATTCCCTAATTATAGAATCCTTGTCCCTTGTTAATCTCCATGCAATGCTATAACCCTTCCCACATAAAAGTCTAATGAACAATACCCACAATTTACTTTTACTTTTGAATGTACTTTACCTGGGATATCAAGCCCATATTAGCTAACATGGACAGTCTTGCCCCAAAGCTGTAGAGATAACCCTCATTTATTTGGCCAGGATTTGGGAAGGGATTAAGGCACCTGAAACTAGCAGGTAGTAGTTTAATTCAGTATGTGCATGATATTCTTATTTGTTGCCCTACCCAGGCAGGTTTTTGACTGATGCCACAGAAGCCCTTAATTTCTTAGGTATTACAGGCTATAGTGTCTCTTTGAACAAAGTTCAGATAGCATGCCAGTCCATAAAGTATCTGGGCTGTGAACTCACGCCCACCTCTCTCTTTTTAACCTCTGAGCAAAAAAGGCAGTCCTGTCTATCCCTGTTCCAGCCACTAAGAAACAAGTTAGAGTGTTTTTAGGCATGGCTGGATTTTGTAGACTCTCGATTCCTAATTTTGGTTGTATTGCTAAACTCCTTTGTGACCCTGATCAGGGCACTGACTCAGACCAGGCTAAAGCTTTTGAGGCTCTGAAAACTAATCTGACCACCACCCCATCACTGGACCTCCCCAATCTGGGAAAACCTTTCACTCTATGTTGATGAAAGGAGAGGACAGGCTTTGGAAGTCTTAATCCATTCCTTAGGACCTGACCCCAGGCCAGCCGATGTTTTTTTTTTACTCAAAATATGCTTTCCTTGTTTTGCATGGTAATGGAGCAATCTGGAAAGAAAGGGGATATATGACAGCAAAAAACTCCCATATCAAACATTCCCTTCTACGTTTTGACCTTGCCATAGTCATCTTTGATTCTGTCCAGAGAAATTATCTTTTATGCCAGGGACATTGTCTTTTCTTTGTACTTCTTTTGTGTCTGTTTTGTGTGTGTTTGCCTAACTTCCTTGACAGGTTTGTCTTTTCCAGAGTGTGTGCCATCAAATTCCAGGTGACAGTCCAGTCTATATACCAACCTCCGTCTGAATCCAAGGTCTCCAGCCACTGGACCTGGCACCGCCCAGGTTCTGAAGTCTGACCCCTTGAGCAGGACCCATCAAGGCAGGGACAAATTCCCTTGCCAGCAGGAAGCAGTTTCGAAGAACTTCACCCTTTATGCCAAAATAATTTGGGTTCAATCTGTTTGAGGGGGGAATGATGGGGTTCGGACTCTGGAAACTTCCTTGAATTGTCTGGCTTTTCATACTCAACTTGAGCTCTCCTTGTATCTCCCCACAGAACCTGGCTTTTCATACTTAAATTGAGTTATCCTTGAATCCCCCCACATAATCTGGCCTTTCATACTCAAATCTGTGGTCATTATCTGTTACCTCTTGATTGCCCCACCTGCTTCCCACCTGAAGTGGACATTATTCGTCCCTGGGCCCCTAGGTTAAGAGATGTCTGTTAGGTTACTGGGCAGAAATGGATAACCTGCCTAGCAACAGGGTTTTGTTGGGCTCCTGTCAAAACGTTATTCCCCATTGGGTTGTGAAATATCTGACGAATTATTAACAGTCATTTTTTTGTTTAGTCCATTTGCATGGTAACAACCTGTGCCCTGATAATGTTAGACCCCCTATTGCCAGGCAACTACCTTCTGCTGAGCACCCCCCCTTCTTGACAACTACTTTTTTGTTGAATGACAACCAGTCTTTGATTGGGTCCTTCTCCTAGCACATTTTCTCTGTTGGAGTCCTTTGCCTAGCAGTACCCTGACAACCACCTTCTGTTTGGGGGTTCTTTCCTAGCAGCAAGCTTGCCCTGCCCTGTCAGGACTATGTTTTAGAAACTGCAAGACTCTACCGAGTAGCAGCGAAATGCTTAAAATGCACTCACCCACCTCAGTTCGGGGCTGTCTCCTCTGGGTCTCTACATGAGGCAGCTGCCAGCCTGGCTAATAAATGACACTCTCAAAATTCCTGATTGACTTTGCCTGTGAATTATTCTCGGTCCATCCATTTAACCACCAAGGTCCTCCATTGTCTGATATCTCATGTTGGCCTCCAGCTGTCTCCAACTCTCCTGAATTCCCTCTTTGGACCCTAAAGACCCTCCCTAAACCCCTCCTCCCATAAACCTGGACCAGCAGACCACACCCCTCCTCCAGATCCCTCCTATAGTCTTTTCTGTATTTTGTTCCCTCTCGCCTCCATGAAGGCACTCAGATTCAATCTAGCTCAGACTCTGTCTAGCTAAGATTGTATCTGCCCCTCCTTGTGAAAACAAGCTTTACAAATGCTTAGGCTCGTTAAGAGTCAACCCAATTTGGCAAATCTTTAAGAATCTTCAATAAACTTTGTTTTCTTTGGCTTAAAACAAAAGAATGATTGTTAGAAACTGTTTCAGCATGCAACTGGAAATTAAGCTCTACAGGCAACTGAGTGCAGAAATGTATTTCGTGCTACAGGAAAATTGACAGAAAGGTGGACGGAAGAAGGTTGGGTAACAGAAAGAATGACAGAATAGAGGAAGCGATGGATGGGGTGCATGCTTTTCTCGGGTGTAGGGTGAGGAGACAAGGGGATAAAATTTTGAATTCAAATTCTTGTGGAAGTGAATGTTAAGAACTGAAAAATAAATAAATAATGTGTGTGCGCGCGCGCGCGCGCGCGTGTGTGTGTGTGTGTGTGTGTGTGTGTGTATGAAATGAACATGAAGATTCCCTTACTGCATATAAAAATCAGAAAACATTCTTGAAAAAAAATGTTAAATAAAGAAAATATTCAGTTTTAACAAGCCGAAGAGCAAAATTTTTAACAATACCAAACTAGATATCAATAATATGCTCTTTTTTATTTTTTAATGTCAAATTATTTTTTTATTTTTATTTTTCAAAATTTCTCCCCTTTCCCCACCCAATAACGCCTTGCATTCTGATTACCCCTTCACTCAATATGACTTCCCTTCTATTACAACCCTCCCTTCCCTTATTCCCATCTTCTCTCTTTTCTTGTAGGGCAAGATAGATTTCTATACCCCATTAACTGTATTTATTTCCAAGTTATAGACAAAAACAATTCTCAACATTCTTTCCAAAAACTTTGAGTTCCAGCTTCCTGCCTTTCTTCTCTCTGTATCCATTCCAACTGAGAATGTATGTAATTCAGTACAGGCCATATATGAGTGGTTTTGCAAAAGATATCACAATCATGTTGCATAAAACTAACTAACTCCATCCTATCCTGTCTTCCATTTATTCTATTCTCTGTTTTGACTTTGTCCCTCTTCAAAATTATTTATTTCTAATTACTCCCTCCATACATTTGCTCTCCCTTCTATCATTCTCCCCACTCTACTTGTCAACTTCTCCCCTATTTTCCTGTAGTGTAAGATAGGTTTTCATATCAAATTGAGAGACTATGTTATTCCAATCTTAAGTCAAATGTGAGGAGACTAAGCTCCACTTTTTCCCTCTCACCTCCTCTTTTCTCCTCCACTGAAGAAACTTTTTCTTGCCTCTTTTATATAGGACAATTTGCCCCATTCCATTTCTCTCTTCTCCGTCCCAAAATATTTCTCTCTTGTCCCTTAATTTGATTTATTATATATCATCCCTTTTTATTTAACTCATCCTTCAATCTCTGTATATATACGCATATATATATATATATATGTTGCATGTGTTTCTGTGTGTGTGTGTGTAATCCCTCCAACTACTCAAATACTTAGAAAAGTCTCAAGAGTTACAAATATTATCTTTCAATGTAAGAATGTAAACAGTTCAACTTTAGAAATTCCTGTGTGATGTCTCTTTCCTGTTAAACTTTTCCTGCTTCTCTAGATACTTGGATTTGAAAGTCAAATTTTCTATTTGGTTCTGCTCTTTTCATCAAGAATGTTTGAATATCCTCTATTTCAATGAATAGCCATTTTCCCTTGAAGTATTATGCTCAGTTTTGCTGAGTAGGTGATTCTTGGTTTTAATCTTAGTTCCTTTGACTTCTGAAATATCACATTCCAATCCCTCCATCCCTTAAGGTAGAACCTGATAGATCTTGCATTATCCTGATTGTATTTCCACAATACTGGAATTATTTCTTTCCAGGTGCTTGCAATATTTTCTTCCTGACCTGAGATCTCTGGAATTTGGCTACAATATTCCTAGGAGTTTCTCTTTTTGGATCTCTTTCAGAAGGTGGTCTGTGGATTTTTTCAATATTTATTTTGCCCTGTGTTTCTAGAATATCAGGGCAATTTTCTTTGATAATTTCATGAAAAATGATGTACAGGCTCTTTTTTTTTGGATCATGGCTTTCAGATAGTCCCATAATTTTGAGATTTTCTCCCCTGGTTCTGTTTTCCAGGTCAATAGTTTTTCCAATGAGATATTTCACATTATCTTATATTTTTCATTCTTCTGGTTTCGTTTTGTAATTTCTTGGTTTCTCACAACCTCATTAGCTTCCATCTGCTCCTTTCTAATTTTTAAAGAACGATTTTCTTCAGTGAGCTTTTGAACCTCCTTTTCCATTTGACTAATTCTAACTTTTTAAAGCATTTTTCTCCTCATTGGCTTTTTGGACCTCTTTTGCCAATTGAGTTAGCCGATTTTTAAAGGTGTTATTTCCTTCAGCATTTTTTGGGTCTCTTTTAAAAAGTTGTTGACTTGCTTTTCATGATGTTCTTGCTTCCCTCTCATTACTGTTCGCAATTTTTCCTTCACCTCTCTTACTTGATTATCAGAATCCTTTGTGAATGCTTCCATGGCTTGAGACTATTGAATATTTATTTTTGAAGTTTGGGATGTAGATGCCTAGACTTCCTCTGATGGTATGCATTGTTCTTCCTCATCCGAAACGATGGAAGAAGATAGCTGTTCACCAAGAACAGTCTTATGTTTTTTTTCCCCCTTTTTTGGACATTGTGCCAGCCAGTTGCATGACTTTTGAGTTCTTTGTTAAGAGGAGAGTATAATCTAGGGATCTGTAAGTTCTCAGTTCCTCCAAAGGGGCGCAATCAAGAGAGAGGAGTTTACTCCTCTCCTGGTCTGCCCACTGGTCTGGGAGCAGCCAAAACTTTTCTGCCCAGAATCTGTGAGTACAATTCCCTCTCTACAACTTCCGCTAGCTCCAACTCCCCATTGCTCAGCCCTCCCCCAGTACCGTGTTCAGGGCTGATATTCAGATTAGTGCCTCAATTTCCTCAGACCCTTTGGGAGCAGAGCTCCCAAGGCTGCCACTCAGGACTGAGATTTAGATTAGCTGCTCAGTTACCTGAGGGGATTTAGGCAAAGTGCTGCAAATATGGATGCTGCTGCTACAGTGGCTGCTGTCCCCATTCCAGACTATGTTCCCTTCTCGTGGGTGAAGGAGCTTTCTCTTTGGCCTGTAAAGCTGTCTGGCATTTGTGGGTTGAGTCATCTGGGCACTGCTGCTGCTGGTGCCCTCAAGCCTGTTCTGGGTCCTGTCACTGCTATTCTGTATAGCCAATGTTGGACTGTGCTTAACTTCTAGCCCAGTGTGACAAACCTTTCCTGTTGGAATTCCATGCTGTCCTCGACTGGAAATCTGTTTCACTCTGTTGTTTTGTGGCTTCTGCTCTCTAGAATTTGTTTAGAGTCATTTTTACACGTATTTTATGGGCTCTATTGGGGAACATCTACAGGTCTTCCTTTCTACATTGCCATCTTGACTCCCCCCTGCCAATTAATGTGTTTTTTTAAAGAAGAATATATAGTATTTGGGATAAACATCATGTGCACCAAATAATATCATATACACACAAACACCCACATAAAAGTGAATTAATCATAAGTAGGGGTGATTGATTTATTATTAATGTTATATATATTTCCAAAACTTGTTATTTGAGAATCAGAAAGCAGTTACACATTTTTCTACCTAGGTTAAAAATCAAAATCAACACTAAATTAAAAGAAAAGAGGAAATAAAATATTATTTTGAACTAGAGTGGCATCACATGGATATATTTTAATAAATTATTTATTTTGAAAGAAATGATAAATGAACAAATGTAAAAAAGCTGAATATAATTATCTCTATTTATTAGTGAAGTTAAGCTGATGTTAATCAGTCATTACAAAGAATCCACCAGAGCTTAGAAATCACTTCATTCAATCAGCACTTGATATCCTTGCCAAATAGAGAAGAATGGCAGGCAATATTGTCTTACAAATTACTAAAAGCTAGTGGAAGAGAAAATGAGTTGGCAGCTTCATTTGAGACTGAAATAAGCCAAATCTTCCCAAGAGTGTTATAGATAAAACTGGAAGTAAAACAACAATACGGCACAGAAAAAACAAACAAACAAACAAACAGATATGCCAATGTTTCCACAGGCATCTGTTCATATTACCTATGAGAGCAGAATCATCATATATGAATCTAAAATCTTAGTACTTAATGTACAATATATGAAACCAGATTTGTCAAAATGTAAAAAACAAATGTGAATTGTGAATATGTTCTTTTCCTTAATAAATTACTCAAAGAAGTCATGTATAATAAAAATTATATAGTTTCTAAGTTATGGACGAATCAGTATTTTAAATATTTCAGAGAAAACAACAAAAAGAAAGAAAAATATAAGAATTATACTTTGCTTGCAAAAAATAAAATAAATGTTTCACTTTCTTAAGGTTATTATCTCTTTCCTGTTCAAATTGCAATTTAAGTTTGAATTCTTCACTGGACAACTATCTGTGGTTAAGGTTTTGCTCTGTCTCTTCTCCTAAAACTTTCACTCAATCCTCAACCATTCCCATCATTGCACTTACCCTTAAGTGTTGGGTCATAGACACAATTAGATGAAAGGGAATTTACTGAGGAGGGAAAGTAATAACAATGGTAGTAAAACATTGGCTGCATTGACTTTGAATTCAGTCTCCTACTAACTCAAATATAAAGTAGACTAGTAGACAGATATTTATGAGGAACACGTGGTCAGAGCAACTTTTATCTCCAACGCTACTCATGTTCCTCTACCCATACATAGTTGGGTTGGTAGTTGAATTCTTAAAAGAATATTCTTGGCTCTCTTCTCACCTCACAGTGGTCAAGCTCTTGAAAGCTATCTCTTGCTTGGCTTAAATGAGTCTGCTGTTTGCTCCTTATGTTTTATCTTTCCAGGAAAAATAAAAATTCCTGGAAGATATGGTTTATGGGAGGTGAAAAAAAGATAAAAATCTCTACCCACCACAGAGTTAAGAAATGAACACATCTCAAAAACTGGCCTTCTTAGGCACTATAAGTCATAGTTCTGAATCAGTTCCTGCCTCAATTCCCTTCCTTCTAAGCCAAAGTGTGTCTTGCTTAACAATATTAAGGGCTTAACACCTCTTAATCTCGATTACCTTGGCTTAACTTCAGTGGTTGTCAATAAAATGGTGAGTTATCCAAGCAACTCATCCACTCCATTACACAAGAAAGAAAATAAAGACAAAAGATATCAATAATTACTAATACAGATTCCATTTTCATTTCATTAAATCTTTAAGCATGTTTAATAGAAATATGAAAAAAGAAAGGGAAACGGTTTTGTAGATGGCTTTCATAAGAAGACTCCATCTTGAAAAAAAATTAAAAGCTGGAGAGACAAAAGGATACCATTTTATTTATTCTCTTCTTTTTTTGAAAAAGAAGTGCTTCCCTAGTTAGAGCAAAACAGAGCCTTAAAAGTCTCTCTACTGCCGTGTTTTTCCCATTTATATGTTAGGATGAACCATAGTGATTTTATAATTAAACGAGCTTATAAACTGATCTTTGTCAGAGTACTTATTTTACTGTATTTGCACATAGTGGGAAAACCCAATAGAAAATTATTTAGAAGCAGTTCTATCAGACTCAAATAAAAAGAGATGTTTAGGGACACATAATGAGTAATAAAAACAAAAGTGTACATTATTTAAAGCATATTGTATTTTTATTTATTCTGTTAAATATTTTCCAAGTACAGGTTTGCAGCCTATATCTCCTAAGTCTTAAACCTCAGTATATAAGAAAATTTGAATTCTTTCCGTGAGTAACTGGAGCAGACTTCTAGATGACTTGCACTGGACTACAAAGCAGAGGTGAAAGACCATGTTTTCTCCTTTTTCCTTCCCTAACGACGAGGTCTGTATCCCAACGAGACAATAAGTAAGTTATAAAAAGGACCTACACGTTCAAAAATATTTACAGTACCTTTTTGTGTGGTGACAAAGAATTGGAAATTGAGTATGCCCATCAACATGGAAATGACTATACAAATTGTGGCATAAGAATGTAATGGAATAATACTGTGCTCTAAGAAATGATGAGCATGTAAATTTCTGAAAAACCTGTAAATCTTGCCTGAATTGATTCTGAATAAAGTAAGCAGAACCAGGAGAACAATATTGCCTAATGATCAACTGTGATTGACCTAGTTCTTCTCCGTAATACAATAATCCACGACATTTTCAAAGGATTCGTGACAGAAAATGTTATCCACATTCAGAGAAAGAACTGATGCAATCTGAATGCAAATCAAAGTGTACTATTTTGACTTTCCTTTTCTTCCTTTTGTTCTTCTTCTTTCACAAAATGACTAATGTGGAAATATATTTTGCAAGATACCATATGTACAACCTATATCAGTTTGCTCACCACATTGAGAGGGGAGAAAAGGAAGAGGAAAAAAATCATAATTCACAACCTCATAAAACTATTGTCTTTACACATAATAGGAAAAAAAATAATATTTACATTTAAAAATTGAAAATAAATATTTCTTAGTCATCCGGTGTGACTAATACGTCTTCTCTCATAGCCATACAATACAGGGACCAAAGAAGAAATAATTGGCATATTTCTTGCTCCATATATATACTATAAGATTTTCCTTTAGCCACCATTACTCAACAATTATTTCTTTTTTTAATAGAAATTTATATATTTCTTTTTACATTCATTTTCACAAAATTTTGGGTTCCAAATTTTCTCCCCATTGGTCACCTCACCCCACCCCAATACACTAAACATTCTAATTTCCCCTATCACCAATCTGCCCTCTCTTCTTTCATCTCTCCCTTCTCTTGTCTCCATCTTCACTGTTGTCCTGTAGCGCTAGATAACTTTCTATTCCCCATTACCTGTATTTCTTATTTCCTAGCAGCAAGAACAATACTCAACAGTTGTTCCTAAAACTTTGAGTTCCAGCTTCTCCCCGTCCCTCCCTCCCCACCCATTCCCTTTGGGAAGGCAGGCAAATCATTATAGGCCATATCTGTGTAGTTTTGGAAATGACTTCCACAATAGTCATTTTGTGTAAAATTAACTATATTTTCACTAAAAAGTCTCCTGCTTGCCTCTTCTATGAGAGATAATTTACCCCCTTCCATTTCACCCTCTCTCCTCCCACTACATTTCTCTCTCACCATTTATCTTGATTTCTTTTAAGATATAATCTCATCCTATTCAATGCACTCTGTACTCTCTGTCTCTGTGTGTGGGTTCATGTGTGTATGTGTGCGCACACATGTACGTGTGTGTGTGTGTGCATGTGTGTGTATGTAATCCCACCAACTTCCCAGATACTGAAAAGTTTCAAGAGTTACATATATTGTCTTTCCATATAGGAATGTAAACAATTCAACATTGGTAAGTCCCTTATGACTTCTCTTTGCTGTTTACTTTTCCATGCTTCTTCTCAGTCTTGTGTTTGAAAGTCAAATTTTCTTATCAGCTCTGGTCTTTTCATCAAGAATGCTTGAAAGTCCTCTATTTCATTGAAAGACCATATTTTCCCCTGAAGTATTATACTCAGTTTTGCTGGATAGGTGATTCTTGGTTTTAGTCCTAGTTCCTTTGACTTCTGGAATATCCTATTCCACACCCTTCGATCCCTTAATGTAGAAACTGCTAGATCTTGTGTTATC
>JAQQSK010015874.1:0-10627 GCA_028658325.1 Potorous gilbertii
GACTTCTGAGAGTCCTCTCCACCCCCAGCCTAGGTCTGCCCAGCTAGTGCTTGGGGTCTGAGATTCAAATGCTGCTCCCCAGCCTCAGGGCTTTTGGTGGCAGGCTTGACTGCTATTCAATGGGAGCTTAATTTCTGGTGCTCAGGTGGGGCCAGGGCTGCCTCCCAGGCTCAGTTCCCTCAGGGGATTTATGCAGAGACCTTTTGTAATGGAGCTCCTGCCGAGCTCCTGCCTACTCTGGGAGCCTCTGGCCGCCTGCTGCCTCTGCTGCTGCCTCCTAAGGAAGCCTGAGTCTCGGAGACACCCTGCTCCCCTCTCAGCCTGTCTCTCTCACTGACCTGTGCTTCTGTGGGTGGAGGGACCTTCGCAGCCACTGGAGATTCCGTCCCTGAAGCCTGCTCAGATCTGCTCGCTCCTCTCAGTGCCATGTGGCAGGGGCAGGGCTGGGCTCCGCTCCCGTATGGTGTGCGATGGACCTTTGGGATCGATTTTTCAGGGCTCTCTGGAATGGAAATCTCCTTCATTGTGTTGCTGTGCGGCTTCCACTGTTCCAGAATTTGTTGGGAGTTCTTTTTAGAGGAAATCTATGGGCTGTGGGTTCGGAGGTAGCATATGTGAGTCTTTCTACTCCGCCATCTTGGCTCCGCCCCCCCACTCCATCTTTTTATAGGTTCTGCTACTCTAGAATTTGTTTAGAGTCATGTTTAAAAGCATTTGAAGGAATTTGGGAGAGACCTCAGGCAATCCCTGCCTTACTCCACCATCTTGGTTCCACCTCCCAAGATACTCCATCCTTTGGCTCTAAGTATTTTCTCTGGCTGTGCTCCAGGCTGGGAATACTCTCCCTCCTACTCTCCAACTACTGACCTCCTTGGCTTCCTTTAAAGCCCAACTAAAATCCCACCTTCTATCCGAAGCCTTCCCCAACCCATCAAGTCCTAGTGCTTTCCCTTTTGTTTCCTATTTACCTTGAATATAGCTTCCTTTGTAATATATTCATTTGCATGTTGTCTCTTCCCTTAAATCATAAACTCCTTGAGAGCAAGGACTATGTTTTGCATGTTTTTGTATCCCCAGTGCTTAGCATAGTGCCTGGCATATAGTAAGCACAAACAAATGTGTATTGAATGAATAAATGAATATCCAATTACTTATCAAGTCTTACTGATTCTACCTCAACAACTTCTCTCAAATCTAGCTCCTTCTCTCCATTTGAATGAACCTACCCTAGTATAGGCTGTGAAGCAAATTGGAAGCAGCCCTGCACTTAAAGGAAGGAGATCTGCATTCACATCCTAGCTCTTCCACCTAATACCTGTCACTCCATCTCTCTGTCCTTCTGTTTCCTCATCTGTAAAATGAGGACATTAAATTAAACAACCTCTGAAGTCCTTTCTGTCTCTAAATCTATGGTCCTCTACCAATAGGAAGTCTAAGGTTCCTTCCATCTCTAAATTTTGTGATCTTTATGGGCCCACATAGATGTATTTCATTTTTTATCTATGTCTCATATTGGGTAGATGGGTATGCACCCAAATCAAAGCCTTCAGTGAAGCACTGAGATTGGGATCCAAAATTCTCTCCTGGTCTATATATATATATCAAAGTAAAAAGTCCTAGAGAAAAAAAATGTGTTTGTCTCAGTCCTGGTTCTCTGTAACACTGCTTATTTTTTAATTAGAGAAGTTTATTCACTAATTTTCATCATGTATAGATAAGGGCTTCATGGTTTGAGCAGGAAGTCAACGTTCCTTGAAATAATAATACATTTCTATAACACTTTACAGTTTTCAAAGATCTTTTCTCCCAGAATCACTATGAAAAGGAAGCACAAATATCACTACTTTACACATGAGGAAGCTGAGCCTTTGAGAGTTTAAGGGATATTTTTCCCCCACTGTCACATGACTGTACATGCTAAACTTGAGATCAATACCCTAATCTCCTTCAAGTGTTCTTTCCTTTCTACTACAATACCCTTCCCTTCCTATGGTTCTTTTTATATTAGGACTTTGGAGCTGAGTCTCAGCACCACAAAGAGGTAATATTCTTCCCACTCTATAGATGAGTAAACTAATGTTCAATATGCATACACTGAATAAGAGAGCAAAAAATTGATTCTAATCTAGGACTCCAAGCCCTTCCTTTATTTTCTCCCACTCTGCTCTCCCTGGGCTCCATCAGAAAGTCACCATCTCTTATAAGAATGGTTTCATTGACAGCACACATTCTGGTTTCACTGAATGAACAACCTGATATCTGCATTTTAAACCTTTGATAGGATTCAGAGCTAGAAGGAAGCTGGTTCTATTCCATCCTCTCCAGCTCTTTTTTCTATAATTCCATTTCTAATCATTCCTTAGGCTCATTCCAAGATTTCAAATCCAATTCCTACCACTCCTGACTCACAGGCATCAGCTGGAAAGCTGTGTTTGAAAGGTCAGTTTTCTTCATAAAGATTTCCAAAATAGCATATTCCTACTTAATATAATCAGCATAATCAGTCTTTAAGTCTAAAATCAATGAGCCCAATGGAAAGTCAAAGTGAAAACTACCCATATTTTCACAAGCATGGTGTGTTTAAAGGGCATATTTCCTGGGAATCTAGCATTTTAAAGATACAGGGAATACCTCCATCAAGAATCAGAATTTAAGTACATATTAAAAAATGTAGTACCCCATGACTTTGCCACATCTTTCTTGAGATGGCATCTGAAGTCTGGGTAGAGATAGGCAATAAGAATGAAGAAATTGAGTGGGTTGCTTATCCCAGGGTGAGGCTGGGTCATCCATTGCCATAGATCCTTGATGGTTCTTTCAATGTGAGAGAAATCAAATCCTGGAGCTACAAACAGATGTCATGCCAGAACACTGCTCAGCCTGTTTCTAACTGTTCCCTCAAGGTCATTGCTTTTTACCAGGCAACCATCTCCAAACACTCAGAATGGGCTGTGGCATCTGGACCATATTTTCCTGCCTGGGTGCCATGAATGAGGATGGATGTCATATCCCCCACAGTTTAGCTTTCGAGAACCCTTGTATTATTGAATGGAAATGTTGAAAAGCACATAATACCAGCACTGGAAATTTATTTTGGGGATTCAACATCCTCCCTTTGTTAGACATGCCTCGACCAAGGGATTGTGCTGACCACATGACGGAATTGAATCATGCAACTGACCAAAGGAAGATAAAAGGGAGTTCTGGGAGTCCCTCCAATACCAGTGGTAGTTGAATTTGAAAAACAAATTTTAACAATTATTCATTAAACACCTACTATGTATGTAGTACTGTGCTAGGCACTTAAAATACAAAAACTAAAACTAAACAAGCCCTGCCCCCAACAAAAAGCTTATATTCTACTTGGTTGGAAATGGATCTCAGCACAATCAAAGAAGGTAAATCCAATCTAACTTTAAAAAAAAAAGAGTAAGAACAAAAGCTAGATTAGCAGGAAAGACTTATAGGAGGTGGCAACAAAGCCAAGCTTGAAAGAAATTGAAGAACTCTGCCATATCTTAGGGAGATGTTAAACTTCTCTGAACCTGATCCATATCCAAGGGTGTAACTGCCTGAACTAATTCTTAATAAAAATAACAACATATACCTATAGAGTGCTTTACAGTTACAACATTTTTACATATGTCGTTGTTCTCACAACAAACCCAAGGGCAAATCAGGACCAGTACTACTGTCTTTACTTTACAGATGATGAAATTAAGGGCCAGAAAAATCAACCGGTTTACTGAAGGCCATTCAACCAATAAATGGAAGGACCAAGACCAGGTCTTCTAACTTCTAGTTATAAGGGCTAATTCTACTACATTTCAGTCTACTATGCCCTTTCCAGTTATATACACTTGGCCATGTTTTTATACACGAGACTTTTTGAATAAGTACTTCACTTTTTCACTGCTGTGAATAGCCTTCCATATATTTATGTCAAGGTAAGTTGTCTTAGATTTTATCTATCAAGAGGTCTGGGACCACATCCACTGAACTCTTTCTATCTTCCCTAACACAACACTCTGTGCTCTTCTAATAGGATGATAATGTTGGTGATGGGGTGATGATGATGGTGGTGGTGGTGGTCAATCTGTCAATGCTTTTTCTTTATTAAAAAACTATTCCAAGAGATTTAGGGGGAATGCTATAATAGAAAAACCACTCATGCATTTCAGCTCTTTGGGACTAAATCATACTTATGATATAACAATCATCAACAAGTGATATTTATTGAGTATCACATGGAACTCCTTACAGAGTCCCTTGTGATAGGAGCAATAATGGTTCCTGCCCACAGAAAACTTCCATTCAGACTAAAAGGAATGGACAAGGTAACCTTATACCTCTTAAGATAGGGAATGTGGCTGGCCTAGAGTAACAGGGGTAAGGAATAAAGATCTTATTTCTCTGTCCTTACCAAAAGGCTTCCTCAAAGAGACAGGTCAAATATCAAACTAGTTGAATGGGAGCCAATCAAAATCCCAGTGGCCTTCAGGTATGGAGCCTTTTTGTGGTCTGAGGGCAAGGATCTCTTTATGATCTCAGGGTCTAAGAGGAGAAGAACTATTTAATTCCCACCAATTTCAAGGTCCTTCGGGCTACACACATCCCTGACCGTACTTGCTGGACCAATAGCATTTTGATTCAGTCTCCATCATCCAGTTACAAGAACATAACATATTTCTTTACCCAAACCACTTTCAACTGCCCTCAGATCTGTGCTGCTGGGCAGTGAGCAGAAAGTGAAGACCTGGGGCTGCTTCTGGAGAGGAACTGTTGGCCAGTTGGGTCAGATCACATCCAGGCTCTGACTCCTACCCCTTCTCCTTAGGGGCAGCTAGGTGGCATAGTGGGTAGAGCACCAGAGCAGGAGTCAGGAGGACCTGAGTTCAAATCTCCTTAGACATGTGACACTCACTAGCTGTGTGACCTTGGGCAAGTGAACCCCAATTGCCTCTTCCTGGGTCATCTCCAGTCATCCAGATGAATATCTGGTCACTGGATTCAGATGACTCTGGAGGAGAAGTGAGGCTGGTGACCTGCACAGCCCTCCCTCACTCAAAGTCAAGTGCAAGTCATGTCATCATTTGTCTGATGGCATGGTCTTCTTCGGCAACAAAGGATGAACACACAGGCCTTCCCAAATGCTCTTCTAACCCGTGCCTGCCTAGAGACCTCCACTAGGCATCTTGCACACCAGGAGACAGCTCCAGCAGCATGCCCTGGATTGGGGTGGCTTTAAAGGGGTGGGCAGGTCATCTGGCTGCTTGAGACCCAGCCAGGTAGGAATTGATGTCAGAGAATATCCCTGAGCTCCTGGGCCTGTGTCAGAAGGAACTTTCATCACCTGCGGATTCTAGAAGGGAGAGAAATAAAATTTTGTGTCCCTTTAACTTTGAAATTGATTTATTTCATCTCTTAATTACTGAAGTAGATTTTATTAGTTATAAACTAATAATTTATTATTCATTAATTAATAATATTAGCAATTAGGAAAATTTGCATTTTACCATCCAAGAGTACTCCATTACATTTAACCCTCAATCCTGAGGCTTACCTGAGCCAGAATGTCTATCTTCTCCCAGCTCTTACCCTTCCACTTTTCTACTTGCTTTTGGAGGATGGAGAGGAGAAGAGAATAAGCATGCATATAGCACCTACTATGTACCATGTCAAGTGCTTTATAAATATTATCTCATTCGATGCTGATAACAGTTATACCCATTTTATAGCTCAGGAAACTGAGGCAAAGAGTGTAAGTGACTTGCCTAGTGTAAAAATAATAATCCTAATATTTACATAGCACTTTCTGTGTGGCAGGTCCTGAGCTAAGCACTTTACAATTATGATTAGTCCACTGATTTTCACAGCAACCTTGGGAAGTAGGTGATGTTATTATACCCATTTTAAAGATGAGGAGACTGAGGCAAATAGAGGCCATCCAGCTAGTAGGGGTCTGAGGCAGGATTTGAGCTCAGATCTTCCCTGACTCCAGAACAAGCATTCTCTCCACTGTGCCACCTAGCTACCTCTGGAACTAAATCAGATCAATAGTACCACCACTCTGGTCAATCCACTGCCCTGCTGTTCTGCTCACCATCCTTGTGCCCTCCCAGACTCTGCCCTGGCTCCCCTCAGTAGGCTCCACAATAATATTGCTGAGGGCAAAGATGACTTGCTTTTTACCCCCATTGCTTAGTACAGTGCCTGTCTGGCACAGAGTAAACACTTAATAAATGCTTGCTTATTCATTCATATAGTTGAACAGCAAGTACCCTGGGAGTGCAGGCAGGGGTGGGAGAGGAAGTTAATAACCTTAAAATAAAATCTTGGACCTAGAGGAGACCTAAGAAACTACCTTCTCCTCTACCTTCCCATTTCATAGATGTGTTAGCAATCAAGGACAGTCCTTATATAGCTGATAATTCTGGACCTGGAAGTACTAACTTCAGCTTATATACACACCCATGGAATTTCTGATGATTATTTGGGTTTCCAGGTTCCCCCTTTCCAGCAGCACCTCCTAGGTCTGCCACCAGCTAGAGACTGACCCACCTTCAGACTGCCAGAGAGCATGAATCTCAATTAGGCTGAGGGGCAGCGTCTGAAACAGCAGAAAGACTACTCGATTTGGAGTCAGGAGACAGGCTTGTCACACACACACACACACATACACGCACACACACCCCACACATGCACACACACCCCACACATGCACACACACTCCACACATGCACACACACACACACACACACACACACACACACACATACATACATCAGCCACCACTGCTAACTATGGAACCCTTTACTTCTGTAAATTTCTGCCTCCTTTTCTGCAAAAGGAACAGATAAAGGCCTCTAGAGTCTCTTCTGGTTCTAAATCCTAGGAGCTTTTCAGCTCCAATATTCAACAATTCTAGAACCATGAGTTCAGTATAGAAGATGGTTTCTAAAGACCTGAGGGAACATGATGGGGATAACTGGCCATTTTTGAACCTTCTCATGCTCTACAAATAAGGCAAGGCCTAGGTAGGAGCAGGGAGAATCTCTAGGCTGAGCCAGGATCTCTTTAAGGCCCGGGACTGGGAGAGGCTCCCTGGGTGTGTTTGCTGCGTGGGGTTTGTAAGTAGCATTTGTCTAATAAAGTAATTTCTGAACATCTCACATCCCCTAATTACTTGTCACAATAATGTGATGCAGCTCCCCGCATGCTTGTTTTCCCCATGCCTGGCACAGAACAGGAGCTACCAGGGTTGTGAGGCGGAGTTAAATATAGCCGCTCATTTACTCACCAGTTGCGTTGCCGGAATGCACAACAACATACGTCGTAGCCCCAGACGCACACGCCAAACACATGCACACGCAGGCTGTGCCTGACAGACACATGCCCTGCTCATGTGGCTCCTGCTGAGTTGACCTGAATTCCAGTCTGGTTTCCCTCAGAATGCAATATACAAAAAGGCAGCATAGGTTAGTGGATAAGGACCCAAACTTGGAGCAAGAAGAGCTGGTTTAAATCCCACTTCAGACCCTCGGCAAGTCATTTAATTTCTTTGTACCTCAGTTTCCTCATCTGTAGAAAGAGAGGTTTATACTCAGTGGCCTTTAAAGTCTTTTCTAACCCTAATTTTATGATTACAGTAATAGAGCTACAATAAGGCATTTATGCATACTAAGCCAGGTTAGAAAAGTGCAGATACCTCTCCCATCCCTGCCACTGTATTTGAAAATTCTTCCTGTGTTCCTGTACAGCAGAGATGCTAATCTTCACCGTAAAACGTGATTTGACAACACAAAATAAATAATTTTGTGCTACAGAGAGTAGAAAGTTCTGATACTAGAAATATATCTTTATTTTTTAAAAATAATAGAAATGTCTTTTATTTTGGCCCTCTGCATGTTGCCCCCTAGGTAGCTGCCTGCTTCACCATTCTTTGTCCCCTGTGGACAAGAAGTCCATAATGGTTGTTGAAAGAAACAGAGTCTGAGCCTATTTCTGCAGGCAGGCTTAGCCTATAACTTCCCTTAAGCTCACTATAAGGTAAGAATCCTGATTCCTATTTGTCCCCCATTATTGCTCTTGGGCCAGCAGCGTTGGATGATGAGCAGGCAGCATTTTCCTTTAATATCCTTCCATTGCATGCCTTCCATGCTCCCTCTTTGCTTCTCCCTTTAGCACCCCATTCAACAAAATAAGCATTTATTAATAAGCACCTACTATGTGCCCATCACTTTGCTAGGTTCCAGGGGTCCAATGAAAAAGTCACTGTCTTCTAGTTTTCAGGAGAAGAAATCAAAACCAGCAATGACCAAATAAATCACTACTGATTAGAGAAATGCAAATTAAAACAACTGATATACCACATCACATCTATCAGATGGCTAACTAACAAGACAGAAAAGGAAAAATGACAAATGCTGGAGGAGAGATAGAAAAATTGGGACACTAATACACTGATGGTGGAGTTGTGAACTGGTCCAGCCATCCTGGAGAATAATTTAGAGCTACGCTGAAAGAGCTATAAAACTGTACAAACCCTTTGACGCAGGAATGCCACTATGAGTTCTGTATCCCAAAGAAATCAAAAAAAGTAACAAAGACCTATTTGTACTAAAATACTTATAGCAACTCTTTTTGTGGTGGCAAAGAATTGGAAATAGAGACTATCAGTTGGGGGTATCTGAACAAATTGTGGGTATATGACTATGATGGAATACTAGTGTGCTATAAGAAATGACAAACAGGATACTCACAGAAAAACCTGGGAAGACTTATATGAACTGATGCAAAGTGAAGTGAGTGAAGCCAGGCAAAGATGTAGGGATGATCAACTGAAAAAGACTTAGCTACTTTGATCAAGATAATATCAAAGACAATTCCAAAGGATCCATGATGAAAAATGTTCTATCTCCAGAGCAATAACTGATGAACTCTGAATACAGATTGAAACATACTTTTTATACTTTATTTTTCTTGAGGCATTTTTGTCTTTGTTTTCTTTTGCAACATGGTTAATATGAAAATATGTTTTGCATGACTTCACATATATTATTGATAGCAAGTTGCTTGCCTTCTTAAGAAGGTGTGCAGGGTTGGGACAGGGGAGGGGTAGAAGGGAGAGAGAAGTTGCGACTCAATTTTTTAAAAAATGAATGTTAAAATAATTTACATGTAATTGGGAGATATTTAACAAAATAAATAAAAATATGTTTTAGAAGTCACTGCCTTCAAGATCATATTCTTCTGAAAGGATACAACATTGCAAGATAAACTAATACAAAGTAAGTGAACCAGGGGGCAAAGGAGAGCTTAACACAAGGTGACATGTAGTTGGATAAATAACCTATAGTTCTCATCCATCAGTATATATCTTGGACAGACATTTCAAAATGAATGATGAACAAGAATGCCCAGAATTGAACAGGAAGGGAAAAGGGCTTGAATTGTCTTAAGAAAATTTCAAAATTCTTTTAATGATCTCAAGCTTCTCCCCCAAAAGGAAGGCTCTCCTTGAACTCCCCACTGAGAGCCTCCATAGCCCTCATTCAAACATGACCTTTAACAGACTTTAGGAGATATGGAGGGTAGAAGGGCCTGGCATGGTATATCCATCAGGTCATGAAGAGTCAGATATGACTGAACAACTCAACAACAACAAAGGATCTTCACTGTACTGTTATAGTCCATTAAGACTAGGCTTTCCTATTTCCTGTTTCCTTAGGACCCTTATAGATAATTGACTATCTAATCTCATCAGCAGCTAGCTGAAACCTGCAACCTCCAACCTGGGGGGATCCTACTTTGTACAAAGTACTAAGTTAAACATTAGGGCCGCTAGTTAGTACAGTGGATAGAGCACCAGTGCAGGAGTCAGGAGGACCTGAGTTCAAATCTCACCTCAGGCACTTGACACTCACTAGCTGTGTGACCTTGGGCAAGTCACTTAACCCTAATTGCCTCATCTGGGTCATCTCCAGTCCTCCTGATGAATATCTGGTCACTGGATTCAGATGACTCTGGAGGAGAAGTGAGGCTGGTGACCTGCACAGCCCTCCCTCACTCAAAACAAAGTCAAGTGCAAGTCATGTCATCATTTCTCTGATGGAATGATCTTCTTCGACAACGGACAAACACACACATAAAGTTGAACACTGAGACCCCAAAGAGGTATAACACAATCTCTAAATACTCATGTGTGGTACAGTGGAGAAAGTATTAACTTGGAGTCACAGGTCCTGAGTTCAAATCTCAGCTCTATGATTTGTTAAGCTGTGTGAGTGTGGGTAAGTCATTCTCCTATAGGACTTAGTTTCCTCATCCGCAAAATGAGAAGATTAGACTAGAGGGCATTGGCCCCATCCTGCTTTAGCTCTACAATCCCATAAATAAGGGCCAATGGAAGCAGAGATACTAAGCACTATTGTGCTTCACAGAAGCAGAGATTCCCTGGAGGCTAGGGAGGGTTAGAGAAGGCTAATTCCTTCAAGTGCCCTTTAAAGAAGGACTTCCTTTTTTTGCCTCCACTGCTAGAGTTTTAGTGTTCCCTCCCCCTAATAGGCACATCTTAGGATCCCTTCCAGGACCAATTGTTCACAGTACTATGCCCATCTACGGAATA
>JAQQSK010015875.1:0-10626 GCA_028658325.1 Potorous gilbertii
GTGTTTTTACATGCAACTGAAAAATAAGATATACAGGCAATGGGGTATAGAAATCTCTCTTGCCCTATAAGAAAATAAAGGGATTGGATATAAGGGAAGGGAGGGGTGTGATAAAAAGGAGCACAGATTGGAGGAAGGGGTAATCAGAATTCATGCTATCTTGGGGTAGGTAGCAGGGAGAGATGGGGAGAAAATTTGGAACCCAAAAATCTTGTGGAGATGGATGTTGAAAACTAAAATTAAAAAATATTTTTTAAAAAAGACTGTTTGGTCTCCTACAATGACAACAGTTAATCATTGTATCATGTTCTACCCTCATCCCTTCCCCTCTATCTTCCTGGGCATTGAGGGAGATGGAACATAGTACACAACCTCAAAACTTCTAGACCACTTTGTTCTGTGGTCTTTTCAACAAGGCACAGGACCCTTTGGCCATGTTAATGCCCACGGTATGGTCTGGTTTCAAGCCACATACTGCTAGATAGACTAGCATCTCCCATCCTCCCAATAAGAGATGGAGTAATTTCTCTGACTGAAACCATAGATCCGTAGAGCATGAATGCTGGAAGGGCTCTTAAGAGATCATCTAATCACTGCCCCCCTCCCCATCTTACAGAAGAGTCAGAGAAGTAAGAGATCCACTAGTCAGATTTAATGCTGCAGAATAAAGCCCAATCCCTTATTTAAACTGGGAATTTTCATTTAATTGAAAGAGATGCTAGAGGATTGACAGAGAATCATAGATCTAGAGCTGGACAGAGCTTCTGAGGCCAGTTGGTGCAACCCTCCCCCATTTTACAGATGAAGTTACTGAGTTCTAGAGAAAGAGTGACTTTCCTAAGGTACCGTAGGCAGTAAGACTCAAATGTGATACTTGAAGTCAGATCTCTGACAATCCTAGCCAATACCTTCTCCATTGTACTGAAGATAAAGATCATCACTTTCTTTGCCTCCTCATCCCCACATACAATAACAAGAATGCTATAATGAGCTTGGTACTTTGTTTTTCAGAGTTTCTATAACTAACACCCCCAGAAAAATCTTAAACAAAAAGTCCACAAAAAACCAAAAAGTTCAAAAGTACAATCGGTGTATAACATTGATTAATGACAAGCAAGTACCAATTGGCTTTGATGGAGTGAGGAGTTTCCTTACCAGAATTTCTTCCATAGATGAAATCACATTTCTGTTATTTTGTGGAGATCTCTTTGGTTTGAAGTTCTTGTTCTTCAGTGATGCTATGCATATATGGAAGAGAGCCATTTCTAGACATGATGACAGGTAGTTCTTTCTAGGAAGACCTATCTAGACCTATGTGGCTTGGAATCAGACTACACTGTCGGCATTAACATGGCCAAAGACACAACTCCAATCTAGTGGAACAACTTTTTCTTATGCTTTTGTGCAGAATAGTTGGAGCTGACATACTTCAAGAATGGAAATAGCCAATAGACATTGGTGTGGCAACAGAGAGGTAAATGAGAGAAGAGAAGAGAAGAGAAAAATGAAAGAAAATTCCAGATGGTGCTATACAGTATTGGGTTTTCAGCCTCTATACCAGGACAAATCTTTGTCCTTAGATGGAGGAGAGAAGGATCTCAAAGGGGAAACCAATAAAGCAACCAGTGAGTATTCCTATAGTTCTGTTCTAGATATTTAAATACAAAGACAAAAGTGAAACAAGAACTTATAATTTATTGATAGAGATAATATGTAAGTTTGTGCAAGGTAAATTGTTGGAGGTCACTAGCATCTGGGGGAAGGCAGGATATGGAAAGAGCTTGTGGAGGAGTTGGCACTTGGACTTAGCTTTGAAGTCGAAGAACTTTTATTAAGTAATTACTCTAAATGAGACACTGGTCTACATCCTGGGGCCACCACTGCCTCTACCCCCAAGATGGATGTTAGGGATTTCAGGAAGTAGATGGGAGAAGGAGTACATTTAGGGCAGAATGGACACCTTGTTGAAAGGTATGGAGGCAAGTAGAATGTCCTTCATGAAGAACAAGAAGTCCTGTTTGTCTAGATCTCAGAATATAGGAAAGGGAAAAAAATATGATATGCATTGAATGATAGTGTGATGCTGGATCATAAAGGGCTTTAAATGCAAATCCAGAAGGTCACAAGGGACTACTGGAATTTATGGAGCAGGAGAGTAACAGGGATAGAACAGTACTTTCTAAATATTAATTTGGCAACTGTCTCTAGGAGAAAATGAAAAGGGGAGAGACTTGAGGCAGGGATACCAATTTGGAGGCTACTCCAAAACACTAGATGCTAAGGATCTAGACTAGGGTGGTAGCTATGTGAGTAGAAAGAAGGAGACAGCTAGCAGTGAGTCTGAGGAGCTAGAACTGACAAGACTTGACAACTATGTGGAAATAGTGGAGTGAGGAGAATGAAAAGTCAATAATGACCCCAAGGTTGTGAGACACTGAGAGAAGAGATGGGCATCGTGGCAGTGATCCTGAGGTCTCTTTTGAACATGGACCACTGATAATGAGGAGGATGAGAAATCTGCCAGCCAATATATGGTAGCCCTCCCGAGAGAGGCACTGTGGTGCAGTGGATAGTCAGTCAACATGCATTTGTTAAATTACATGCCAGATTCTGTGTAAAGTGCTGAGAATTAAAAGAAAGGGGAATGGGAGAAAAATGGGGTAAGCCCCTGCTCTCAAGGAACTCACAACCTAATGGAGGAAAAGACATAAATCACGATGTACAAGTAAGATATACCTACAAGATAAATTGGGGGCAATCAAAAAGAAAGGCATTAAGATTAAGGAGATCTGGAGAAGGCTGCTTGCAAATGGGGATTAAGCTGAGACCTGAAGGACACTAAAAAACCAAGAGGTAGAGAGGAAGAGTAATGTTGGACTTGGAAGACTTTGGTTCAAATCATACCTTAGATGTCAGTAGCATGACCCTAAGCAGGTCACTAAACCTCTCTGAGTCTCAGCCTCCTTATTTATAAAATAAAGGAATTAGATTTAAAGACCAAATATGATCCTTTCAAACTCCAAATCTATGCCCCTGTGATCTACGACCCTATGACACAAAGAGACCCAAGTAAGATATGGACATGTGAACTTCATATCTGATATGGGAACCCAAAGCATGTGAGGGGAAAGTTGGATCCTGAGTCCTAGATTCTGCCATGGCTGGACTCCTCTTTAACAACTAGAGAGACTCCACTTACCCTTGCTGCCCCTGAGCTGGACTTGAGCCACCAACGTATGACCAGTCTGTGTACTTCCTAACCTGAACTGAGGTCTATACCAGTTGAGGCATCCCCTGCTGCGCTATCCCCAGTCCCTGATGACTGTACCTCAGCTGCCCCTACCTGCTGCTTGTCTAAAGCAGGCAGGTCTGATGGCCTGGCTTCTGGTTTCAGGGGGTGGTGTTGGCTAAGCCCAGGTGGCCAAACAATACTACATTGGGTAGTTATTGGCTTCGATTCATACTCTTGACTCTTTGCTTGGGTGTTGCTATGTCTACAGAACAAAGGAAAATAAAACTTTGTATCCTGATGTTTGGGGAGATGTGTCACTGGGAATAAGTTCCAGGATTCTGTCTCAACGGACTCTCAGATTCACCTTGGAACAGGGATCCTTAAGCTGGGGAGGGGGCTGTGAATTAAAAAAAATACACTTTGATAATTGCCTCTCAGTGTAATTTGTTTCCTTTGTGATTCTATGAGTTTTATTTTATGCATTCAGAAACATCATCTGAGAAGTCCACAAGCTTTCCCAGACTGCCAAAGGGGTCACCAACATAAAAAAAAAGTTAAGAAACCCTGCAGAGAGAAAAGGAAATGATGATATTGGGAATGCTGAGAGAAAACAATTATTTCTTCCTGTTCTGAGACTGTTAGCACATTTAGGATTTCTATGCTAAGCTAAAGTCATATTTCTAATGTAATAGCTAATAAATTGGGGAAATCTGAAATTATAAGGTCAGTTCAAAGGTTACCCTTTCCTCAGTCTCCTTCTTCCCCAATCTTCCTTACAACTCTGAGGTATAGTTGAGAAAGCTCTGAACTTTGAGTCAGGACAGATCTGAGTTCAAATGCTACCTCCATTAATGTATAGCTGTATGACTGTGGCTAGTCAATAACTTGTCCCAGTCTCAGTTTCCTTATCTGTTAAATAGGGTAATAACAGATTCTCCCTCATAGGATTGTTGCGGAAGTCAAGTAGAATGACATATCTAAAGTGCTTTGCTGACCTCAAAGCATTAAGTAAATGTTAGCTAATATAATTATTTTTATAATTGTATTACATTTATGATTATAGTACTTTTGTCATCACTTCAGCTGCTGTTCCTGAAAACGACACCCGTCAGTTGCCCTTTGACTCCATTTACCAACCATATCACTTCCCAGATCAAAATGCTTCACCCCGGACCTTCCATATTTCTTGGCATTACCCATAAGAATGCTTCGAGGACAGGATCAGACTCAGTTTTTTATATCTGCATTCCCAATGCTTACTCCAGTGCCTGACACATGGCTAACATTTATTAAGCACTTCATTCACTCAAGTTGCCTATTGCATCTGACACAAGAGTGTTGTTGTTTTTTATTTCAAATGACAATAGTGGTACAACTCGTTGATTTAAGACTTTAAAAAATGGGACAAGAAAGATGGAATATTTGATATTAATATTAGTTTTGGTTGTATTCCTGAAGAATTTAAGTCCCAAGGAAGTGAAGTGATTTGCCTGTGACCATAGATCAGTGGCAGAATCAGGTCTAGATTTGGGTGGCCCCATTTGGGGTTTTCTTGGCGTAGGTACTGGTTTTCCATTTCCTTCTCCAGCTCATTTGACAGATGAGGAAGCAGAGACAAACAGAGTGAAGTGACATTTCCAGGGTCATGCAGCTAGTAAGAGTCTAAATCCAGATGAGATTTCCTGACTCTGGACCTGCACTCTATGTACTATGTACCACTTAGCTGCCATGTAGCCAAGTTGATGATGAAACTCTTGCCATCTCAGGATGGTCATTTGGCAACAGTGACTTGTCAGCAGGCATGAACTTGGAGCTTTCCCACCTGGCTGGAATGTGCACAGGGGTGGTCTGCTAATGTAGCCTGGCCTTCAAGAACAGAAAGTCTCTTCTCTTCTCCAGCAAACATGAAGTGTCTCAGAAGGACTTGACTCGGGAAATCCTCTGAGAAATTTCCACCCACAATGAGAAAATTGCCTTTAAGTGGCCCTAAGTCCTTTCAGATGGAGCTTTCCCCAGTCAGAGATTAGAGAGGCCTGGCTCACAGGGGAGGGGCTCCTCTGGAAGTACTTGGAGTTGGACAAGAGCTTTTGATCCTGAGACTTCCTGTGATTTCTTCCAAGATCAAAGCAGCAAAGATACAGCAGCATTTCCTTTTGAAGTTGGGCCTGAGCATCAAATAGGTGTTGACTTCACCTTCCTGAGCTTCTCTCCCCTGATATTAATGCACAAATGGAAAAGAATGCTGCCTTAATGTGATTCAGATTTGTTTTGTTTAGGTGACTGAGGCTACTGTTCTCTCTGGAGCAGGGTGTTGCCCTGATGAATCCTGAGCAGACTTTGTCTCTTGTTTTTCTGACAACAGGACAACAGAAGAGGGGATATGGGATTCTGGGGGACTGTCAGAGGACCATAGATTCAGGAAGGCCTTCAAATCCAACCACCTCATTTTACTGGTGAGGAAACTGAGACTAAGCGGGATGAAGTGACTTAAGACCATTAGTGCTCCAGAACTAAAAGAGTCCTGAGACACTGACTAGTTTAACATCTTCATTTTCAGATAAGGAATCCATGGCCCAGAGAGGTTAAGATCATATAGGTAGTAAGGGTCAGAGAGGGGATTTGAACCCAAGTTCTTAGACTGCAGGACCAACATACTGCTTCCTGAGTTAATACAGTGATACGGTGAAGAGACCCATCTGTTCACTTAGAGTAAGTCACATAACACCTGCTGAGCCTCAGTTTCCCCTCTAAGTTCTCTGGCAGCTTTAGGTATTTGATTATGACTCTATGGTATTTCTAGTACAACCATTCTGAAAAGGACAATTTAGGTCTTTGAAAGTGACATTTCCAAAGCCCAAGTCCAGATCTTCTCACCCAACTTCACTGGCTCCCTATTACCTTTGGGATCAAATAGGATTCCTTTGGCCTTTAAGGTCTTTCAGAAATGGCTGCAAGTTACTTTCGAGCCCTTTTTAAAAAATTACTTCCCCTTATGTGGTCTCCTGTCTGGTCAAATGGGCCTTCATGGTGTTGTTCATACAGGGTTCTCCATCTCCTTTTGGCATACGCAGGTGATCAGTAAGTTCACATGCTCCCTTCTATTGGGTTCCTCTCCACCCTTAGCTTATATTTATTTTGTAGTATATACTTAGGCCTTATTTTACATATGGTTATATATTCTAACTCCCAGTGCTTTATATTTTTCAAAGTAACATACCAGTATTTATGAATATGCATATATTTCTAGATACATATGCAGATGTACATATGAATATGTAGATTATGTATATATGAATATGCATATATATGTACATGAATAATATCCTATGCCTTGTATATACTATATATAAGCTACCTCATGTAGTGGTTTATAGTTTGCAAAGTGGCATATCTGTATATATGGATATGCATATGTGTATCTATGAATATGCATGTGTGCATATATATGAATGAGCATATTTGTGTATATACATATACATATGTATGTGTTATCTCCTTTGATTCTAAATAAAATTCTGTGGGATAGGTCCCATGATTTCCTCCATTTTGCAGATGAGGAAACTAAGGCCCAGAGTCACACAGTTAGAAAGTAGCAAAGACAGGATTTGAATTTGGGTTCTACAGTCTAGCCAATATACCACAGAGCTGACCCTGGACAAGTCAACTGCCTCAGTTGCCTCATCTTCAAAATGAAAGGTTATTGCTAGCATCAAACGAGATCTCCATAAAGTGTTTTTGCCTTGTTATTGTAGCTATCTTTGAGTGTGTTGTCTCTTCCTGTGAAATATAAACCACTTGAGGTGAGAGATTGTTTTATTTCTATCTTTCTATAGCCACCACCTAGAAGACAGTGACTGGTAAACAGTAAGTGATTAACAAATTGCTGATTGGTTGGGTTGATATGTATCCACCTTCAGCCAGGAACAAATAGGGCTGATCATAGGAACATAAATTTAGAGCAGGAAGAGGATACACACAAGAGTGGAGAGGATATAGACACAGTGTCCCAGAGGCAAACAATTAGAGTCTAACTGATATTTTCATTTTACCTTGAATTTTAATGTTGCGCAAATATTATGATGCTCAGATATGTTACATTCATAACTATGGGGAAAGAGAGAGTCAAACTGAAGAAATGACCACATATGTGGTTTCAAAGATTGGTGGTGGAATCTAATTCACCCCAAATACCCAGATACTTCCTAGCTGGGTGACCCTGGGCAATTCACTTAACCTTGTTTGCCTCAGTTTCCTCATCTATAAAATGAGCTGGAGAAGGAAATGGCAAATCACTCCAGTATTTCTGTCCAGAAAACCTTGACCCAGAAATATTGCTTCTAGGGCTGTATCCCAAAGAGATCATAGAAATGGGAAATGGACCCACATGTACAAAAATATTTATAGCAGCTCTTTTTGTGGTGGCCAAGAATTGAAAACTGAAGGGATGCTCATCCATTGGGGAATGGCTGAACAAGTCGTGGCATATGAATTAATAGAATATTATTGTCCTATAAGAATGATGACTAGGTGGACTTCAGAAAAACTTGGAAAAACTTATATGAACTGATGCTGAGTGAAGTGAGCAGAACCAGGAGAACACTGTACACAGTAACAGCCACAGTGACTGACTTTGACAGACTTAGCTCCTCTCAGCAATACAAGGACCTAAAACAATTCCAAAATACTCATGATGGAAAATGCCATCCACATCCAGAGAAAAAGTTATGGAGTTTCAATGCACACTGAAGCAGACTATTTACTCTCTTTTTTTATTTTGTTTTCTCTTTCTCATGGTTCCTCCTGTTTCTTCTAATTCTTCTATACATCATGACTAATGTAAAACTATCTTTAATGAGAATGTATATGTAGAGCTTACATCGGATTGCACAATGTCTTGGGGAGTGGGAAAAGGAGGGAGGAGGAGAAAATTTAAAACTTATGGACGTGAATGTTGAAATCTAAAAGTAAACTAATTAATTAAAAAAAAGAATATGAAGAACCAGGGAAAAGAAAACTGGGAAAAGGGAACTAGCAAAATTAAAATAATTAAATTATTCTGTTACAAAACTAAAAAAAAAAGAGAGATAACCCCAAATTGAGGTCACAAAGAGTTGGACATGACTGAAACAACTGAATAAAATCTAGACTCTACCCAGACACAATCTCCTCCTGAGGCTTCTTACTACAGTAAATGATTATCTCTTGGCATCAAAATTTTGCAGAAAGCATTGGAGTTGGTGTAGTGGACAGAGCATCAGCACTGACCTGGATATAAATTCTGGTTCTGCAACTTCCTGCCGTTGTGATCTTGGACAAACACATTTCCCTTTAGGGGACAATTTTGTCATCAATGATATGAAGGCGTGGGACTAGGGGATTTCCAAATCTGGGCTTTCTGCCTTGTTTTTACCTCTTATGATTCACAACAAGAGCATAATGTATTTTGGTCCCTGCAAATAAGATTTATTTTTTCTGGGATGGGGATGGGGAAGAAGAATTGTACTTGAAATTTCATTGATAAAAGGAACTGTCAGGTTAAAGGTACCTCCCTCTCCTGATGCAGGATTGTTCTTTCTCTACAACTTCTCCTCTTAGAGAGTCACAATAGGGCCATTAAGAGAGTAAGTGACTTGACCAGGGTCACATAGAAAGTATATGTCTGTCTGGACTTGAATAAGGTCTTTCTGAATCTGAGGTTAACTCTTTATTCATGAACCCAAACCGATAGACTTGAAATCAGGAAGACCTGGGTTCAAATCACACCTCAGGTACTTATTAGTTTGGGGCAGGTCGCTTAACCTTTATGAGCCTCAGTTTCTCTATCTGTAAAATGAGGGGGTTGGACTCAAAAACCTCTAAAGTCCATTCAACCTCTAAATATCTGTGTGTGTTCAGCCTTTGTTGCCGAAAAGACCATGCCATCAGAGAAATGATGACATGACTTGCACTTCACTTTGTTTTGAGTGAGGGAAGGCTGTGCAGGTCACCAGCCTCATTTCTCCTCCAGAGCCATCTGACTCCAGTGACCAGATATTCATCAAGATGACTCAGGATGAGGCAATTGGAGTTAAGTGACTTGCCCAAGGTCATACAGCTAGTGAGTGTCAAGTGTCTGAGGTGAGATTTGAACTCAGATCCTCCTGACTCCTGCAATAGTGCTCTATCCACTGCACCACTTAGCTGCCCCACCTCTAAATATATGATGACCATGAAAGCAGGGCCTCCCTGGAAGAATCACATTGTCACAAATTAGTACAATTACAATGATGCTGATGACCACCTCAGTAAACCTATCTCTGAGAGTAGATTTGCTCCTTAGACCCATGCCTGGCAAATATGATGGGTGACCGCTTTGGAAAAGGCCCTCATAGTTAAAAAAATAAAGAGGTTGAACTACAGAAGGAGTCATACTGGAGACCTAGAGCTGAAAGGATCTCCAGAGGCATCAGGTTAATGCAGTGCAGGAAGGCTATGAACCCAGTGCTTTTCCTACTGTGCCACACTGCCTCCAATAAGCCAGGGTTTCTGGTGTTGTGTCTTAGGGAAGTAAGTCACACCTTGACTTATTGAACAGTGTAAGTCTGAAAAACTTGGAGGATGAGAATGTTGACTGTAATTAGTCTAGGTGCTTTAAAAAGGGTAGTGATTAAGGCGGCTGAGAAAGATATTAGGGGACCGGATAGTACCTAAACATGTGAAGAAAAACACTGACCTATTTATAAAACAAACATATGTGGAAATATTGTTCTGCCTCTCCCCAACCCCAAGGGGCCACCCACCCAGCTCTATCTTCATCGATCTATCTTAAATATCAGCTTTCCCTTAGGTTTACCATATAAATCAGCAAAAGGGAGAAGGTGATAAGTGAGACATAAATAGACTTTCATTAAAACAACAACAAAAAAATAGAACCAAGCAATAATAGACAAGTTTGGGTGAAGTCACTAAGCTTTTCAGTTACTGTTTATGTAAATTTTTCAGTTACTGTTATGTTTCAGTTACTGAAAGTCTTCCAATATGTGCATCACAGAAAAGAAGGGAAAGAACCCAAGATTGAACATCTGGAGACCTGGGTTCAAATCTTGGCATTGTCCCTTATACCTATCGAAAGGTAGGCAAGTGACGTTTCCTCCCTGGGTCTTGATTTCTTCTATTTGTCAAATAAGGAGTGGATGACTGGAAGGTCCCTTCTGGCCCTAGGACCATGGTTCTATGAGCCTCTGAGCTTGCATTTTCATATTCCATCCATCCTGGCTTATTTCCTGTTCCCTATTAGAGCATCCCATCTCCTGTATTTGTACCTCAGTGCTGCCTGCCCCCCCACCCCAGCCCCCATGACCTTGGCGTCCTCCCCCACCCACTTTTGCCACCATTCTCAGAATGCTCTTAGCTTC
>JAQQSK010015876.1:0-10626 GCA_028658325.1 Potorous gilbertii
ACCTGAATTCCTGCCAATGAGTCATTCAGCCTCTTCTTGAAGACTCTAGCAATGCTGAAGTCACTACATTCTGAGTTAGCCCACTTCCCTTTTGAGTAACTCTAATTTGGGAAGGTTTCCTTATAAGGAACCTAAATGTGCATCTCTCTGACTTTTACCCATTTTATTGACTTCTTTTTATCTTCTGGAGGCAAGAACCAATCAGATCCCTCTTCTGTGTGCCATGTATATAAACAATATCAAGTCCTACCTAAGTCTTCTCTCCTCTATGACACGTCTCTCTCTTATTCTTATTGACACATAGTCATTGTTACTGCTTGAGAAGGGAAACATTGCAGAATAATATTTGTATTTTGGGGTCACATCTTCCGATATAGCAATAATGAGCTCTTTGCTAAGAATGGATTATTACATTTGAGGAGGTCTGGTCATATACGCTTGCCTGGAATTTGGGAGATCAGATCAAAGGGACTTTAAGTGGAAATTGGAGTAGGAAGGAGAACGATGCCAACATAGTTTTCCAATCATTCAGAAACTGCAGAGAGTAGCAGATATGATCCAGAAAGTAAAATTTCCAATGTTTTATAGGAGGCAATATCCAAGAAGAAAAGAAATAATAAAATCAACAGTCTCAAATGACTATGTTCAGGTATAGTAAACATGAGTTATACACAATTAGAGATATTAGTGATATTGGTACACACAATTCCTCCATTGTGGAGCAGTATGAGAGAAGATACTTCTAAGTGATCTGTTAAACATGTGGAAAAAGGGCTTGGTAAATATGTTTTTATATCTCCATTCCCAGCCCAGCTAATCACCATGCTTATGGGAAAAGTAGAGACAAAGGATATATGGGTTCGGGAATTTCTCATGTCAGGATACCATACATCTACAAGGAGGCAAATTAGATCCCATAGACATTTTAGTGTAAAAAACTTTGGATTTTGAGTAAAAAAGTGCCCTAATCCTAGATCCATTATTTATTGTCTTTTTTAAACCTTGGGCAAATCACTCTTTCTAAGCCTCAACTTACTCACTTTTATTATTTACTCATTAATACTCAATTTACTCCATACTTAAACTGGAGATGTACTTGATTATTTCTAAACGTCTATAAATTCCAAATCTTGTAAATATCATGATATCACTGAGACTTGGAGAAATGTGGTAAATAGAAGGTAAATCTAAAATAAAAAGAAAAAATATGAAAGAGATGATAATTTAGCATTGCAAATCTAGAAGATGCAGTCTTGTGGTGAAATTCACCATCGAGAGAAAGCTTCGGAGCATCTGGGTGATGACCAATGGAGGGACAAACAAGAAAGAGTGTCATGGTGAGATTATACCACAGATCATACAGCCAGAAACAGGAAATAGATAATGTGCTTGAGAAATAAATTATAAATATGGCACATTGTCATGATATGCTACTGATAAGGGATTTCATCAGGGTAACTGTTGGAAATCTTTTGGCTAAAGTCAAAGCAGATGAGAAATTCTTGCCTTACTGACAACTTTTTTCTTTCTTGATGTTTCATTGTATTTGATATTCAGTCTGTCCATAGTCCCCCAACTTGCTACTGAAAGAAGGGAAAGTTTTAATCATTTATTCCCTGAGGTCATATTTTCAGCTTAATATGATCATTTTTTCCTGGAAAAAATTACATGTTGTCAACATCCTTTTTATCTTTGTTGAATTATTATATAATTACTCAAGAATTGAGGGCCATAAGACTGTAGGTATTCTCTAAGCAAGAATGATTCTGATATTTTAATCAAAAGAGCAATTATGGATTGAATAATGATGATATACTTTAATGGAGCTATGATTTCTTTGATGTCAATTATTTCTTCACTGATGCCTCTTGCCACTTCTCCATGAATAACTTCTTTCAAAGGTTAAGGGAACCTCTTCTACAGCCTTTATTCTGAGCAATAAATAAGAAGAAATTGATTGTTGAAGTAAAATTGATGAGGACCTTGCGGGGGAGTGACAACACCTTCCTAGCATTCATGATAGATGAAATTGAGACTATTTCTGATTGCATTATAGATTTTGAGAGAGTGAATATGAAATGTTTAATAAAAACAAAATATATCATGTCATGGACCACAATTCTACTAGGAAAATTTGATCAAGGAAGATGAAAGGTACTCGAAAACAAACACAAACCATTGGGATGAAGAAGAAATGAAGAGAAGCTGTTTAAAAGATAAATGTGACTGCACAGGATACTCATCTCTCCACTTAGCTTTTCCAAAGATGTTTCTAAAACATAGAAGAATCGGGTAACTAAACATAAATACAAATGAAAGCCAATGTCAAATAAGGATACTTTTAGTATCGCTGAGCTGAAACTGATGATGAATGCTCAGCACAAACATAAAGTGTTTTCCTACTTTTAGAAACTACATTTGACATAAGAGAAAGCTCCAAGGAGGAAGGGGACCATTTCTCCCATTGCATAGGATGATGGTAAGAGGAGGCAAAACTATAACTAGGAACTAATCAGTGTGAATAAGGAATCCAGGGAATTATTGCACTATTTAAATTTGCATTGCATATTTCTGTTGGGCTGGAACAAATGACCATTTAAAAAAACACAATTATAATTTCAAATGATATGAAAAAGTTTCTGTTGTACCTACATGCTGTGTCACTGTAACAGAGGGAAAAGTTTCATGGAGCTGGAACTATGTTACTTCTGTCTTTGTTGTTACAAAAGTTTAGTAGTAGACTAATTGCCCCTTGACAAATGCTTATTAGATTAGGTTGGATCAGATTGAAATATAAATAAATGTTAAGTCCCATGGTTGAATTAAAAATAACAGTAAGTAAAAGACAGTCATTCATATATACACATACATACACACAGTGCTTTCTGTGAAAAAGAGAACTAGGGATTTTAGTAGTCTGAAAGCTTAATACATGTCAACCTTGTAACTTGGCTTTCGTGTGAAAGAAAAAAAGGCCAAAGTCGTCTCCAACTGTATCAATAATTACTAATTAGTGGTCAGTTACAATCCATAATTAGTAATAATTAATGATGTTTATCTATCACCTCAAAGTTTGACGAGCCCTTTATACGCAACGTTACCGTGAAGTAAATTTATCCCTCGTCTATAGATGAGTCGCCTGAGGCTTGGAGGGGTGGAATGGCCCAGGATGTTATTGAGGAGGGATGGTTTTTTGACCAGGTGTGGTTTAGACTTCCTTGCCTTTGTATCTCGCTTTGACCCTAAGATTCCAGGATTCTCTTTTCAGAATGCTTTCCTACAACCACTTATGGAGATTGCTGTGATAGTGGTGTGAGTGTTTGGGAGGCTCTGAAGGAAAGTATGGGGGAGAAGAGGTATTAGACTGATTACCAAACTGAAAATCTCCAGAGCCATTGTGCTGACCATGAAACCTGAACAGTCTACCAGCGCCATGCCAGGAAGCGGAATCACTTCCATTGGAACTGTCTCAGGAAGATGGTGAAGATCACTTGGCGGAATCAGGCACCGGACGCTGAGGTTCTTCCTTGAACTAAACTGCCAAACATTCAAACTATGCGTCAGAGAGCACAACTCTGATGGGCTGGCCACTGTTCAAATGCAAAATGTATGCTCGTCAAAAAAGGCTATTTTATGGAGAATTCGTATAGGGCACGCATTCACATGGTAGCCAGAAGAAGCAATATAAAGACACTCTCAAGGTCTCTCTTACGAATTTTGTAATTAATTGTGTGACATGGGAGACACCGGCACAGGACTACTCAGCATGGTGTGGGAAGGTGCTATGGGAAGGTGCTATCCTCTATGAGCAAGGCAGAATTGAAACAGCTCAAAGAAAATCCACGATATACAAATTTAGAGAATACACCTTGAATGTTCACTTGAACTATCTGTGCCCAATCTGTGCTAGAACATTCTGAGTTCATGTTAGTCTGATCAGCCACCATCAAACACACTGAAACTTGACTCTAGCATACTGATGTCATTTTGATCCTCTTCAAGAATGAAGGACAACAACCAATGAACCAATAGCAATATCTCCTGTCTCCTTGAGAGCTCCCCTTCCAATACCTTTCTGTTACCTCTCTCTCATTACATTCTTACCTGTCTTCCTCTTCTTCCATGCTATGAAGGGCCCAGCATAGGTCAGCAGTAGGATGGTCAGCCAATACAATGCCCAAGGCTTCTCCATCATGGGCTTTTCAGTGACTGTATGGAGAAATGGTAGAATATAAGTGAGTGCACATTGAATGAAAGAAGGGGAAAGAAAATGAGTCTATATTCTGGGACCTGGTCTCCTGCCGATGCAATGAGAATACCTGGCTGAAGTACTAATCTGGATACATAGCAGGGGTCTTCAGCTCACTGTGTTTCACCACACAGGTGAATCCCTGAATCCTCTGGTAGGAGCTCTAAAGTAACTCGAAGGTACATTGGGTAGTTTGCCATTGGAAGTTTCCTTTTCCCACACACCTAGTTTCCCATTCTTTTCCCAAAGCAACAAGATGGAGTGAAGGTAAAAACCTGTGACTGTGCAAGAACGAATGATACTGCTTCCTGGGTTGACATGGGAGGCACTGGGAGCAGAGATCAAGAAAGAAGACCTTATATCACAATCTCAGCAAATGTTTGATACTTCCCCTTCATTGATGCTCCCAGTATTCTTAATGTAGCTTCCCTTATCCTGTTGGACACAATGGACCCATCAGATCTTTGAGAGTAGCATGATAGTTTATACTCTTTTGTATCTCCTTGGCCATATAGAAGAGTGCTAGGTAAACACAAGTTACAGAATCAACATCTGTTGGTGGCAATGATCATATCACCAGTAGCTTTCTAAACCATCTTCAAGTAGTTTGATCTACTATGATGGATAAGAAGAGAACCTCCTTCAACAGGTCAATATTCCATACAATACATGACTTTTTTAGTGGAGGTACTTCAAATGATGACAATTATACTTAATAAGCTATCCTTTATATCTTTCTGTCACTGCTTCTCTCAAACCCCAAGAAAATAAGAATCAAACATTAGCTGGTGGCCAGCCTTCTAGTGATGATGTTCTAAATTTGACTAGATGGCTCACTAGACAGCAGATAGAAGGCCCATCATTCTTGAGGATATGCATAAAGTTTTCCCAATTTGGTAGGACAGGGCTGAGTATGTATTCAGCTATCATAATGAGCCTTGAAGTTCCCAGGGTTACTCTCATGCTTTGATGAGGCAGGCAAGAGGAGTTTAACTTAAGCAAAAGATATAAAGAAAGATGGAAGGAAAGATAGAGAAAAGAAGGAAGGAAAGAAAGAAGAAAAAGTAGAGAAAAAAGAAAAAAGGATAAAAAGAGAAAGAATGAAACGAAGGCACATAGTAAAAAAAGAAGGAAAGATGGAAAATGAAAAAAGAAAAAAGGATTTGAGAAAAGAAAGAAGGAAAAAAAGAAAGACCCTCAACCTTTCTTACATTTTTTCTGATTTTCCCATTTTAAGTTGGGGCTATGGTCAGAAGCCAGGGATCCTGCCTGTTTCTCTAGAGCTCCAGTTACTGCACAGAATGACAGAGGTGACCTGGACCTCCTGGGAGGAGATGGGAAGAAGCAAAGACTCACCATTATCCCTCAATGTTTTTGTACCCAATGATTTTCCTCATGTCAATAAAATATTGATTCATTTAGTGTTTCCTTAGATGAGTCCAGAAGAGACTCTCCAGAATGTTCTGTATTTGACCTCAGGAATTTTGCTTTCCCAGTGCCCAACCTCTTTATCTATCTTGTAATATTCCTCTCCATCCTAAATTAAAAAGTTGCGGCTCTTTACGTTGATGTCATCATCTATTTCACAGTCTGAAAGGAGCTGTGCTGTGTGGTTTCCTGTGGAGAGACATTAGGATGGGACTGGTGAAGAGCGAGAGAGATCAGTAACTAGGTTCAACTGCAACCCATCCCTAAACTTAGGACGTGTGCAAGAGCATTGAGCCCCAATCCTCTGTGTTCAGGTTTATTGATTAAGAAAGTTTGAAAAGTAGTGAAAGTTCTTGGGATGGAGGCAGAGGTGTCTTAGAGGTGTCAAATTAAAGAAAGAGATAATGACCCAGGATGTTGAACCTAGTAGATGAAGCCTAAAACTCAGGGATGGATTCTTTAAAGCTCTTTCTCTACATTAGTAAGTAACTAATGGAGTAGGACCAAGACATCCTTTTCAGTGGTATGATCTATTGGCAATGGATCTATTGGATTTGGAACAGAAATCGATGAGGCACAGTGAAAACAGAGATGGGGGGGATGAGTGGGTCTGACTTACTGTTATGGTTAATGTCATTGCTAAGAATTGGACAATCAAGTTGAAACCTTGTTCATGGTCCACCAATAAATTTCACTTCTGGTTAATGTAATTGCCTCCCAGTGCTTTGGAGATCCAGGATAACTTGATACTAATTTGGCGGTGTACTCTGTTATACAATCCCATTTCAACATCATCCATGATGCTTATTACAGTTAGTTCTAAAAGAGATTGGATCGTGCCCCCTGCAGTGAACTGAGCTGATATACTGAATTATAGGAAAGAGAACATGGTGTTTCAGGTTTGGGGTTACCAGAAGACCAGTGTTTCCTCTTATTCATTCCTTTACCCTTCTCCTTTCCCACCACTATCAGTGAAGGTAACTATAGAAATCACTCTAAAATCTAAAGATCCAACTCTTAGTCTCTCTCTCTCATACTCTAAGCATTGCCAGTTAGATGGTTTTGTGGATAGAGTGCTGTGCTTGTAGTCTGGAAGACCAAAATTCAAATCCAGTTTAAGCCACTTATGCTGTGGGACCCTGGGAAAGTCACTTAACCTCTTAAAGATTCAGTTTCTTTATACCTAAAATTGCCGTAATAATAACACCTACTTCTCAAAGTTCTTGTGATGCTCAAATGAGTCACTGGAATAGCAATGGTCTTGGCAAGGGAAATAGGAAGTTAGAAAGATGAAACATTTGAAAAGGACTTACTGCTGTGCCTGGCACAGAGTAGGGACTTATAATGCTTATTTGAAGAAAAAACCCAACTTTCTTTTGGACATCTCCAATTAGATTGTTATAGGTATCTGAAACTCAACATGTCAAAATCAGAACTCATTATCCTCTCCTCAGCTGCCAAGATGATTTTTGTAAAACATGACTCTATCTCTCTCTCCAACATCTCTGTCTTCCCTCCAGGACAAAGTTCCTTGTTCAGCATTTAAAATCTTTCAGAGCATGAATACTCCCAGTCATTCTAGTTGAGAGTCTTGCGCTCCACTCCATGCATTCAACTACCCTACAGGAGGTGACTTGCTGTTCCCCACACATGATGGTTTACACACTCTCCTCCTGCCTTTCTCTTGACTGTTCCCCATGCCTGGAATGTTCACCATCCTTACCTCCACCCCTGGTTTCCCTTCAAGTCTCAGATAAAATGCCATTGTCAGGAAGCCTTTGCTGGTGCCCACAATTGCCAGAATTTTCCTCTCCAAAGTTACCTTTCATCTACTCTGCATGTATATTGTAGGCATCTTTTAATTTACTTGTCTCCCCCATCAGAGTATGAACTTGTTGAAGGTTAAGGCCTGGGTTTCATTTTATTGATTGTTTTGGTATCCTTAGCACTTAGAACATTAGACAAAGTATATAAATTGTTCAGTACATCTTGTTGACTGGCTACGAGGCTTAACTGAAGCCCCTTGAGCACAGTGACTGAGTTTCCTTCATCAAATCCAAATCTCCATAATCTCTCCCCTCTTTACCTGACCTCTTTCCCACTAGATTTAGCTGCCTGTGCCTCTCTCAAAGCAAATACCCACAGAATGAGAAGCCAGGCTGAAGAGAACCATCTCCACCTCCTCTAACATTCAATGATATTTAGAATGTGGCTACATAACTTCCTTGTTAACCACACCCCAGCTGGGGGAAGATTTAGGCCCTATTTTCTATGTCCCAGGCAGTTCCTAAATGGGAGGCCTCCTCTGTATATCATGGCTCCCTTTCCTCCATCCTCACCCAGGCTGGGGTTGGATCTGATGAGGTCCTTCTCTCCTCTCATCATCACTTATGATATCTGTTTCATGGATGAAACTTTCCCTGCCTAGAGGGTATAAGAGAGGAAATGAAAGAGTCCGTGGTGAGGGCAGAGGCCCTCAGAGCAAAATCGTCTTCAGGTATTGTTTGGGAGGCCCAGAGATGGGCTGTTCAATGCCAGATACCGACTGTCTTTCCTAAATGTTCATTGAACCCAGAAATTTTTAGGTTTGAAAGGATCACCAAGGAAACTTTATTCTGGAGGAGAGATATAGGGAAGAGATTCTATTCCCCCTTTTCTCACACTGCTTTCCAAGTGTCTCTACTTTTATGGAGCTGATTTTAATGAAACTACCAGTCTGGAAGTATGCCATTGACTGTAACAGTGGCAATAGGACTTCATTTATATTATCACTGCATTTGCTCTTCACAACCATATGTAAGGTAGTCACAATTAGCTTTCTTTTTCAAATAAGGAAACTGAAGCTGAGAGAGATTAAATAACTTTTCCATCATTAGTGAAAGTCTAAGGAAGAATTGACAGGGAGTTCACCTGACTTTGTTGATGTTCTTGCTGCGACTCCACACTGCCTTTTAAGGCTGATTAGTTATATCTCCTCTCCATGTGGCCTTCAGACACCTGGATTCTATTACAGGATTAGGGCACTGAATCTCAGCTGCCTCCTCCCACTGCTTGTAGACTCACCATCTGGGTGTCTGACTTCCTCCCTTGTGACTGTGGGGTGTTCCACCCTGACTCGTTCCTGGCTCCGAGTCTGTGCATCCCCAGCGTATTGCATGTCACCTGTCACGTAATATGTGCTTATTAAATTCTTGTTGACTGAGTGAACCTATACAGTGTAAAGTCCATAGGTTCTTCATAGATGGGCTCATGGACATTCACCTACAATTCAAAGTCCAAGGAGGAAGGTAGTCCTAGTCCAAGGCAGAACTAATTATCTTTCCAAATCCTACCCTGGTCCCACCCTCGTTTTTGCTGCTGAAGGCATTTCTATCCTCCACATATTCCAAGCTGGCAGCCTTCTCCTTGGCATTCACCAAACATCTCCAATCTGTTGTCAACACTGGCCATTCCTACCTTCTCTATATCTTATATGAATCCTCTTCTCCCCTCTATATACCCAGAACCTTTAAAATCCCTTATCACCTCTCACCTAGTAATTGCTACAGTAATCTTCTCATTGATTGTCCTGCCTTAGGTCTGTCCACATTACATTCCATCCTTCACACAAGGTTCTATCAACTCAGTTCTGAGTAGCTAAGAATGAGGAAGGATGACCACTTGTCAGTGTGTTATATTTGGGATTTTTCTTCAAATTTGACTTGGTCTAGGTGGTCATGTAGACTCCTAAATCTGAAAGTCTATGATTCTATAAATGGATGAGTGAGCCTATTTATAGCAAAGCTGCTGTGGAGCATCTAGTGTCCCAGGATATTCCAGGAGGGTTTTCCCTATGGGTCTATAGTTGTTATTTTTTGTAAGTCCCTAGGAAAGTCTCCTGAGTCAGTACATCCTCCATGTTGCCTGAGTTCTTTCTCAGAGGACACCAACTGGCAGTAACTCTGGCAAGACTAGTTAGAGTGAAGATTTTAACAGAGCCTTTGGAGCCCTTCCCTATATATTATCTGGGGCATGCCTTTGTCAGACAGAAGTCCCAGGACTTTTCCTTTATGAGATCAAAGTAGAGACTTTGTATGCTGAAGAAATTGCTCTGGGTTAATTCTTTGAATTTTTGTAAGTAGTATCACAGTTTACCATGGAGTTATTTTAATCATTTAAAAAATTGTGAATTGTTCCTGTCCTCAAGGACAAAGGCTAGTCAGGTCTTGTCCTCCTCATGTATCTCTCACAACAATTATTTCTGGCCTGGGTGCATAAGGGATGTTCCAGGAAGAATCAATGAGTACACCAAGTGTTAGAGCTCATGGAGCTTGTTTCAGTACTTCTATGGAATGAACACAAACCCAGTATGACTTTGAGGAGAGTGGTGGATGCTTCATGCAAAGTGGGGAAGAAGGAGAGATGGTTGACGAGAGGGGAGGAAGTGCATCAGACTAAGATTTCCTTCTACTCCTATAGTCTATCTCTCCTAGGACACATAATAAAGTCTGTATGATCACCAAAGAAAGAACTTTGTACCTTCAGTTGTTTTTGCCAAGGGCCTTGATCTCAAAAGCCATTGTCCTGACATTTAAGGTAATCTCCTCTGTGGAGAGATGGCCCCAGAGCTGGCCACAATGTTTGAAGGTCAACCAGTGCCCACTGTCATCATCATCAGGGAACAAAGTCCTACATCAAGGAAAAGAACCTGATCACAGAGTAAGGTTCAGTGAGAGATTAAGGAACTTCAAGGAGGAGGAAGAGTTAGTTCAAAAAATCCAAGGAGCAAACCTTTCCAGTTTCCCTACCTTCCTCCTTGCCCTTTAGGTGACATAGAGTCTCTATACAGCTGTGTTTCCAGCACTCAGTGCATGATCTGTTGTCCCAGATCTAGGGTTGCAGTTTTCCATATTATCTGGTTCCAGTACCACCTTGTACATTAGACTTTTCTTGGTCTCTTCCCTCTCCGC
>JAQQSK010015877.1:0-10625 GCA_028658325.1 Potorous gilbertii
ACAACAATAACAGCTACTGCTCCTGGGGCTATTAGCCCACTGAATGAATGTTTGAGTCACCTACTTGAATTTCTGAGAGTCAAGATAGTGGTGTGAACTGTAAGTGACCTTGAAAAACCCAGAGAATATTGCCTCAAGAAAAATTCCTAGAGTAGTGGCGGTAGTAGAAGGGCTGGGGAGATTGATGGGAAGGCTCTCTCTTGCTGTGGCTGAAGGGGACTAGGGCAGGACCATAGGCATCCCAGCAAACCCCACTTCACTAGCAGGAGATCCTGAGCCCCAGGGGCATGGAGCTAGTAAGCACTCATACCAGGACCCCAAGCATGCCTTAACACAACCACGAGAACTGGGCATACACCAGCCCAGATGAGGTTCACCACCTGCTGAGCCTGCCCAGTTATAGTGCAGCCCCAAGGGAAGAGGAAACCTCCAGCAGTCAGACCACCTCCACTCCCACATTTCACACTGCACACTTCAGTGTGACCCTGGGGAAATTCAGATAGCCACATAGTAACTGGCACACAGCAGCCGGCTCAGCACCAGGTAAGCTGCAGCATTATATAGCTTCTAGTTGAGAGGACCTGAGGCCACAGCATACAAAGTCAGTAACCAGGGCCCTTGCTCCAAGAACAAGAAATGTGGGACAGAACCCTTTGTGCTCCCAAAGCAGAAATCCACTTTAAAATCCATGAAAAAGGCAATCACCATGAGCATGAAGAAAATTAGAAAAGTAAAGAACATAGAATCTTATGACAGGGACAGGGAAGAACGAAATCTGAATTCAGAAGAGGACAGCATTGACACTGTACCTACATCTAAAACCTCAAAAGGGAACATGAACTGGCTTCAAGGGGAAAATACTGAAAGAAAAACAGAAAGAAATAATTCAAATAATGAGGAATTACAGTAAAATTGGCCAAATGGATAAGGAGCTATGAAATCTAACTGGAGAAAATAACACCTTAAAAGGAACAATTGGACAAATGGTGAAGGAGGTACAACAGCTAACTTAAGAAAACAATTTGTTAAAAATTGGAATTGGACGAGTAGAAGCTAATGACTCTACGTGGCATCAACAATCAGTCAAACAAAATCTAAAGAATGAAAAAAATAGAAGAAAACATAAAATATCTCACTAGAAACACAACTGAACTGGAAAATAGATCCAGGAGAGAAAATATAAGAATTATTGGTCTACCAGAAATCCATGATGAAAAAAGAGCCTAGACAATATCCTCCAAAAAATCAAGGAAAACTGCCCTGAGATCCTAGATCCAGAGGAAAAAAGAATCATCAAACGAATCCACCAATCACCTCCTGAAAGAAATTGCACATTGAAAACATCAGGGAGTACTGTTGCCAAATTCCAGAACTATCAGATCAAGTAGAAAATATTGCAAAGAGGCAGAAAGAAACAATTCAAATATTGAGGAAATAACAGTCAGGATCACATAGGATCTTACAGCTTCTACATTAAAGGATCAGAGGGATTACACAATGATATTCCATAAGGCAAAGGAGCTTGGACTACAACCAAGATGCTGAACATGCAATGAAATAAGGGGTTTCTAAACCTTCTTGATGGAAAGAGCAGAAGTCAATAGAAAATATGATCTTCAAATACAAAACTCAAGAGAGGCATGAAAAGATAAATGTAAAAGAAAAAGAAAAAAACTTGTTATTTAATATGGGCAAACTATTTACATCCCTATGTGGGAGGATGATACTTGTTAATCTTGAGAATTGTTTCTTTATTATGATTTTTTAAAAGGATATACATAGATAGGGGGTGTGGCTATAAATTGCCTGATATGATAATTAAAAAAAAACCTAAGGTATGAGAGGGAGAAGAGGAAAGAAGAAGGCAGAAAAGGGTAAATTATATCACATGAAGACTAAAAATGTATTATAGTAGAGGGAAAGAAGGGAGGGACCTGAGCATTGTTTGAGCTTTACTCTCATCAGATTTGGTCAGTTAAGCATAGAAATCTAACTTTCCCTGGAGAGGAAATGGGTACAAAAAGGGAGGGGAGCTGATAGAAGGGATGGAAGATTGAGGGAGGTGATAGTCAAAAGTAAAACTCTTTTGAGGAGGGGAAGGGAGAAGGGAGAAATAAAAGCATAAACTGGAGAGGAAATAGGATGGAGAAAAAGACACAGATAGTAATCCTAACTGTGAATGTGAATGGGATAAACTCTACCATAAAATGGAAGCATATAGCAGAATGGATTAAAAACCATAATGCTCCAATATGTTGTTTACAAGAAACACATGTGAAATGGACATACACACAGGGTAAAGGTAAAAGAGTGGAGTAGAATATATTATACTTCACTGAAGTAAAAAAAAAAAAAAAGCAGGGGCAGCAATCCTGATCTCTGACAAAGCAAAAGCAAAACAAAGCAAATCAAAAGAGATAAGGAAGGAAACTATATCCTGCTAAAAAGCACCATAAACAATGAAGTAATATTACCAAACATATGTGCAACAAGTGGTACAGCATCCAAAGTTTTGGAATAAAAGTTAAGGGAGTTACAGGAAGAAATAGATAGCAAAAGTATACTAGTGGGAGACTTCAGTCTTCCCCCTCTGAACTTGATAACTCTAACCTTAAAATGGGGATACATAGGAATATACTTTTTTTCCCAGAAGCATATGGCACATACACAAAAATTGACCATATGCTAGAGCATAAAATCTTCACAATCCAGTGCAGAAAGGCAGAAATAGTTAATGAATCTTTTTCAGATCATGTTACATTAAAAGTTATATGTTATAAAGGGCCAAAGAAAGATAGACCAAAACTAATTGGCAACTAAATAATTTAATCCTAAAGAATAAGTAGGTAAAACAACAAATCATAGAAACAATCAATATTGTCATTCAAGAGAATGACAATATTGAGACAACCTACCAAACTTAAGGGATGCAGTGAAAGCAGTTCTTAGGTGAATTTTTATGTCTCTGTATGTTTGCATGAATAAAATGGAGAAAGAGAAGATGAAGGAATTGGGCATGCAACTGAAAAACTAGAAAAAGAGCAAATTGAAAATTCACCAATTAAATACCAAATCAAAACTACTGAAAACCCAAGAAGAGTTTAATAAAATTGAAATTAAGAAAACTATTAAATTAATAAGTAAAACTATGAGTTGGTTTTATGAAAAACACAATAAAATTAATAAACCTTTGGTCAATTTGATTTAAAAAAGAAGAAAACCAAATTACCTGTATCAAAAATGAAAAAGAATGAATTCATCTCCAATGAAATGAAAATTAAAATGATAATTAGAAATTATTTAGCCCAATCAAAACAACTCTGACGTGCCTTATCACACTTATCAGATTGGCTAACATGATAAAACAGGAAGATGATAAATATTGGAGGAGATGTGGGAAAGTTGGAACACTGTTTCACTGGTGGAGCTGTGAGCTGATCCAACCATTCTAGAGGGCAATTTGAAATTATACCCAAAGGACTACAAAAATGTGCATACCCTTTGATCCAACAATATCACTTTTCAGGGCTGTGTGCCAAAGAGATCATAAAAATGAGAAAAAGTCCCACATGTAAAAAAATATGTATAGCAACTCTTTTTGTGTTGGCCAAGAACTGGAAATTGAGGGAATGCCCAATTGGGGAATGACTGAACAAGATGTGGTCTATAAATATAATGGAATACTATTGTGCTATAAGAATGATGAAGTTGGACTTCAGAAAATCTGGAAAGTCTTATATGAACTGATGCTGAGTGAAATGAACAGAACCATGAAAACATTATATACAGTAACAGCCACAGTGTGTGAGGACTGTTTCTGATAGACTCAGCTCTTCATAGCAATGTAAGAACTTAAAACATTCCCAAAGGACTTGAGGCAAAATGCCATCCACATCCAGAGAAAGAATAGAAAAATGCAGAATGAAGCAGACTATTTCCTCTTGTGTTACGTTTTGTTTTATTTTTCCTCATGGTTTCTTCCATTTGTTTTAATTCTTCTATGCAATATGAAATGTGTTTAATAAAAATGTAAGTGTAGAATCTGTATAAGACTGCATGTTTTGTTGGTGTGGGAGGGGGGACGGGAGTGGGAAAATATCTAAGACTTATGGAAGTGACTGTAGAAAACTGAAAACAAATAAATTAAAAAACTAGAAAACAAGAAAATAAGTGAGAAGTTAAATTTAGACATTTGACACCATTAAAACATGAAAGACCTATGATTTTGTCATTATGGGAAGTCACAGAATCACACATAAACTTAGAACTGGAAGGGTCCTTAGAGGTCATCGAATGCAACCATCTTATTTTATAGATGAGGAAACTAAGGCTAAGGATTTGGTGGTAAATGAAAAAGCAGTAATTTGAACCCTATTCCTCTGACTCCACATCCAGATTTCTTTCTGCTGCACTGTCATGACTCATATATAACTTATAGCCTGTTGTACATGGGAGTCAGTGGAGTTGAATAACTTCTCTTTTGGACATGTACACAAAGGTATCTAGTTGATGCAGTGGATAGAGTTCTGGGCCGAAAGTCAGGACAACTCCTCTTCCAGAGTTCAAATCTTGCCTCAGACACTTAATAGCTATGTGACCCTGGATGAGTCACCTAACCCTGTTTGCCTCAGTTTCCTCATTTATAAAATAAGCTGGAAAAGGAAATAGCAAGTATCTTTGCCAAGAAAATCTCAAATGGGGTCATGAAGAGTCACAAGACATGACAGAAAAATGACTGCATGAGACATAAGTGATTGGAGAAAACAAATCAAGATTAATTCTTTCACTAGAATTAAAACCAGGGTCCTTGTGCACTTAGATAAACTCTATAAATTTCTTTCTCCAATCATGACAGCTCCAAGGACGATACCTAATCACTTTGATAGCTAAATTTCTCATGTAAAACTTGTTTGAACATCTTTTTTTGGAAATATATGAGTGAATTGGTGAGGAGGGGAAGTATATGTTAAAGGTTTACTCAAGTGATAAAACAGAGCCTCTCTGATTTCAGGGCATGGCTCCTAGTTCATCTCTAAGGGAAAAAAGGTATTTCTTACTATACCATTGTTAAAGATGTAAAGTGGCAAGGATTAATTTAATATGAAACTCACCAAGACAATCACAATACCCAAATCATAAATGTGGTGTTATAAAACATAGCCAGTAGTGGAATACATAGTTCTGTATCCTCTCTGGACTAATTATTTTTAAGGCAAGACACAAAACTGTCTTAGTGAAGAGCAGCGCCTAACGTGTAGTGGTGAATAAAGTGAGTTTCTGCAAGTGAGGAAGCCGCTGAAGGATCCCAGCATCCTTTAATGGGGTTTTCTGTCCCAAAAGAGTTTTTTTCATGCTGCCACAGAGCACAAAAACACAGTATAGAAACGTGTGATGGTGCTAAGGTGGAAGAAATGTGTCTTGATGGATGTTATTATAGCTGTTAAATGGAATTAAAATGTCCTATCTCCTATCTTTTGTGCTGCAAAGGGTTGGAGCTAGGGCTGAGCATTCCCAGGCGGTAGCTCAGAAAGTCAAATTCAAGTCTTTGAAACAGTGGTTGAATAGCTTAATTCAAACTTCTAGGTTCAATATGACATTCCGGACATTTTGAGTTGCTGATAGACTCTGAATGAAATAGCAAGGCTACATATAAAAATGTACCGGTTAATGCTGTGACTCTAAACAATATTTAGAATGGAATGAACTTCAATAATGATGCAACGTACTATAGTCACTTGAGCATTGGGCTTGTATTCAGAAAGATTAGCGTGCAAAATCTTATCTCTGACCCTTGTTCTTTATTAAACTGACCCTGGGGATAGCTTTGAATGCCTGCATATGTCAGCCAGTCCCTTAGGATGTATATGCTGTCATGGGCAGCTAGGTGGTACAGTGGATGGAGCACTACTGCAGGAATCAGGAGAACCTGAATTTAAATCTCACCTCAGACATTTGACACTTACTAGCTGTGTGACCTTGGGCAAATTACCTAACCCCAATTGCCTCATTCTGAGTCATCTCCAGTCTTCCTGATGAATATTTGGTCACTGGATTCAGAAGGCTCTGGAAGTGAAGTGAGGCTGGTGACCTTGCACAGCCTTCCTTCACTCAAAACAGTCAAGTGCAAGTCATGTATGGCATGGTCTTCTTTGGCAATGAAGGACGAACACACACACAAATGCTAAGTCATAGGCTAGTGGTGGCCTGGTGACAGGAATTACCGCACAGGGAGTACCCCATCCCCAAAGTGGCAAAATTACAGATCCTTTCCATATCTTCACAATCCCGAACAATAAGAAAAATAAGATTATATAGTACTGAAAAGAATTTGGGTTTACATCCAAGGCTCTAAGTAGCTGTTTGATTTGGAACAAGTTATTTTACATCTTTGAGTTGTAGCCAGTTTCTTCTGTAACATGGGAAATAATGTGGGCAGTGCTTCTTAAATACCTTTGATGTGAGGAAAGGGTTTTTGAGACAGTGAGTACCCAACAATGGGAGTCATTGTTATTCTATTGTCATTATTTTTCTCCATAGCTGGCCTCAGGAATTACCTCCAGATGTTAAAGAATATATATATTCAATTCAACAAATATTTACTAAGTACCTACTATGTGCAAGCATTCTGTGATTAATCTACTGGGCATGCAAATACAAAGAAACAGTGACAAGTTACTCCCCTTCATGCAATTTTCAGTACAGCCAAACTGGTCTCCCTGTTTTTTCCCTTTATATAATATATGCTCTCCCCCTTCCCCCATGCTTTTTCATTGACTATCTGTCTCCTCTTGCATGTATTCGCTCCTTACCCCTACCTGTTAAAACCCTGAGTTTTAAAGCTGAAGTCAAATGTAACCTACTACTTGAGGTCTTTCTTGCACTCCCTTGTACCTTTTCTCTAAATTTATTTTGCACAATTCCTGGCCCATAGAAGCACTTCTATGTGCAGCTGTTGTCTCTCTCTCTCTCTCTCTCTCTCTCTCTCTCTCTCTCTCTCTCTCTCTCTCTCTCTCTCCCCCTCTCTCCCCTTTCTCTCTTCCTCTTCTTCTCTCTCGTCTCTCTGCCTTTTTTCAGTATCTCTTCCTCTCTCCTTCTCTCTCTCCCTCTCTCTCTCTTCATCCTTCCCTCCCTCCTTGCCCCTTTCCCTTTCTCTTCCCTTTCCTCTTTCCCTCTCTCTCCTCTTTACTCAATTTGTCCTATCTATTCTAGAATGATATCAACCTCTATCTCCTTTCTATCTTCTTTTTGTATTTATTTTGCATGTATTTATATATGTTTGTATCCCCCAATGGAATATACTTTTCTTGAGGACAAGGACTGTTTCATTTTTATCTTACCTATCCACATTGTTTAGGAGAGTGCTTTAATAAATGCTTATTGATGTTTTGATGGATTGCCCTCAAGGAGTTTACACTTGACAGAGGTGATCAATATATCAGGGACTGTCCCTGTGCTTTCATTCAAGGATTTCTTGTTTTAAGCAAATAACTTTGTTCATAACAAAAGATATTTTACCCATTAGTCAAACTGCCAATAATTTAATCCCTACTATCCTGTTAATCTGGCTCAAAATATCAAGTCTTATTATATCCCTGACCACTATTCCCAAGTCAAAGTTGATTTATCTTTTTCTGATAGAAGTATTTCAGCTGTGAACAATGCTAATGTTTTTACACACTGTAGTTTCTTTCTATACGTGCACAAAAAGGCTTCAGAAACATAGAGGTTTTTCTTTTCACTGTCAGATGCAAGGTCTGAAAACTTCACAATTTAGTAGTGGGGGGGGGATGGAAAGGAAAGAGTCAGTTTTCTAAAATGCAAACGTTTCTAAAAAGACATGTGAGTCCACTGGCAGCACCAGCTTCAAATGATCTGCCCACTGAGAGCATCTCAGTTTGATACGTTCAGTTTCATAAAAGCTGATTCAGGCTTTAGACTCCTACGGGGGCTTCATAAAGTGGAAATAAAATTTTTTAAAGGTGAGAGCTTAAAGATTTAATCTAAAGAACATTTATTTCTGATGTAACCTCTCTCAATTTGGGAAATAAATGTTGATTTTTTTTCCCAAAAACACTATCTCTCTTCCCCTTTCAATTCTATTTTTTGCTTACGAAAGTTGTTATGTTAGGGTCTTTTTGTGATTATACATATGCCTTACCAAGTAGGGCACTTGGCCTTGGACTGTGTATTTATTTTGATTTGCACCTGCAGATGGTGTTTAGGACTATCATCAATTCCTGGGTTCTCTAAAAAACATAGTAGTGGTAACAATGATGATTGTATTTTGTATTTCTGAAGCATTTTCTGTTGTAAAATTTCAAAGGCCATGCCTTCACTTCATAAACCTGTAAAGCAAGTTAACTGAAATGTTTGTAAAAGTCTATAATGAGAATTTGGGAAACAGAGCTTGAAGGTAGGTAGGGAAGTTTGTTAACTTATTAATTACTGGTGGCTTAGGCCAGTTACATGGCTTAGTTAAATGGCGCCCAATTAGGCCCATCAGCCAAAGATACTATTAATGTGAAGGAGACGAAAATCTTGCATTAAAAGGATTAGATTATTAACGAGAAAGTGGGGAGTTGCCTACATAGCATGTACTGAGGAAAGTGTCTTTTCTACTTTTATGGAAAAGTATCTCCTCTGCCTGGGTGCCACAACGCCTAAACTTCCCTATTAAGAGCTAGATTTCTTTGGTCTAAACATTACTGCCTCCTTGAAGTCTTTTTTAAAATATAATAACTCTCTAAGCAAGATAACACATGCCAAACAATTACAGAATAGGATCTTTAAAATATCTTAGGAATAAATTTGTCAAAATTCTCATAACAATGAAGATTCCCCATCACAACATTCGGAATAAGCTTTTCGAAATCTTCTGTATGGGTGGGGGTGGTAGTAAAGGGAAGAGATTTAAAGTTGGAAGACATAGTACTTGGACTCAAAGAGCTTACAGTCCAGTAGCAGGAATTATACATAAAACACACATAATACATATGTGTGTATGTGTTTATGTGTATGCATACATACACACACACACACACACTGTTGTATTGTTGTTCAATTGTTCCAGTCGTGTCCAACTCTTTCTGATCCTATTTGGGGTTTTCTTGGCAAAGATACTGTGGAGTAGTTTGGCATTTCCTTCTCAAGCTCATTTTACAGATATAGGAAACTGAGGCAAACAGGATCAAGTGACTAGTTCAGGGTAATATAGCCAGTAAGTGTCTGAGACTGCATTTGAACTGAGGTCTTCCTGACTCCAGACTCAAGAGTTCTATCTATTGTACCAGCTGCCCCTGGGAGGTAGAGACCCTAACAAATTGATTTTCTTCCAGTTCTATGACTATCAAATTCATACCTTCCACTCCTATAATCCTAGTGATTCAGAATCTCCAAAAGACAAAAAACAGCCTTCTGTTATTCCCCACCCAGTAAAGCCCATAACTCCCCAAGCCTTTCCCTCGTTGGAAGAAACACAAATGTTCAATTTTCCATCTTCTCTTTTCTCTTTACAGTCTTTCTATCCACCAATGTTCCCTATTGTATCGCCAAGGCAATATTCACAGCCCTGAGAGCAACTATGAACATGCCAACATAATTCTGAATCACAAAGTATAACAGACTCTCCATATAGAAGGCAGAAAGAAAACATTTATCCAGACACCAGAAATCTAAATCCCAACACCAGAGAGCCAAATTCATCATGGGAACCAAGAAGTGAATACACATTAGCACTGGAGGGGACAAAGGCATTTCCATGCCTTCCTCCCTCAGCACTGTCCTGCTGGGGCCTTCCCACAAACAGACAAACCCTAAGGAGCCTAGCTAGGCCTGCTTGCCTATGTCCTCAGTTCTTATTAACCTAACCAATTTCCTCTCAGTTCTGCTCCACCCTTCCTGTTCTACCTGTTCAGCAATTTCATCTCACCATATATGATTTAGGCTTCCATGTGATTTAATCAGGTCACATGGGCCTATTAAATGGGAAAGATCTTCCCATTTAAATTACCATTACAGGAAAGTGAGATACTATGTGCTCTTTTGAATATGTTGAGTCTGAAATGGTTCTAGGATATTCAAGTAGAATGCTGAAATAAGCAGTTAATATGATGCTGGAATTCAGGAAAAGATTAGGGTTATATCTACAGATATATAAATATAGATAGGCATTTTAGTCATCTGAGAAGAAATGATGCTCAAATTCCTGGGAATTAATGATGTTACTATTGGAGAGAGGAAAAAAAGGCCTAAGACAGAGTGTTGGAATAGAATAGGGGATAAATGTGATCATCAAGTAAATGAGACAAAGATGGAATCATGATTATAAAAATAGGGAACCAGGGAAGACCACTTCCAGGAAAGCAAAGAGAGACAAGAGTATCCAGGAGAAGTGGTTGGTCAAAAGTATCAAAAACTGCAAAGGGGTTAAGTACAATGAAGACCAAAAAGGGCCATAAATTTTAGTCTTTATGAGTTTCGTTAAACTTGAAGCAAGCAATTCTCTTGGTGAGATTGGAAGCCATAATGCAAAGAGTAGAAAAAAATGAATGATCAGTGAATAAATGGAGGCAGAAAAGGTAGATGGTTTCTAGGAGTTTCCTATGAAAAGGAGAGAAAAAGGGCTG
>JAQQSK010015878.1:0-10625 GCA_028658325.1 Potorous gilbertii
CTTCGTCCTCAGAGAGGAATGATGCAATCCTCTGGTCACCAAGAAAATAACCTTCTATGGTCTTAGTTGTTTTCCCTTTTCTGGGCATTTTCCCAGCCAGTTACTTGATTTCTAAGAGTCCTCTCTACCCCTGGCCTAAATCCGCCTAGCCAGTGCTTGTGGTCTGAGATTCAAATGCTGCTCCTCAGCCTCAGGGGTTTTGGCGGCAGGCTTATCTGCTGGTTCTCAGGTGGGGGGCAGGGCTGCCTCTCAGGCTCAGTTCCCTCAGGGTGTTTATACAGAGATCCTTTGTAATGGAGCTGGGGTGGAGCTCCAGGCTGCTCTGGGAGTCTCTGGCCAAGCTGCCTCGGCCTCTGCTGCAGCGGCCGTTTCCCAGGGGGTCCGAGTCCCGGAGATCCCTTGCTCCCCTCTCAGCCCGTCTCTCTCACTGACCTGTGCGTCTGTGGGTGGAGGGACCTTCGCAGCTGCCGGAGATTCAGGTCCCTGACGCCTGTGGGGCTCTGCTGGCTCCTCTCAGTGCCGCGTGGCTGGGGCGGAGGAAGGGAGCGCTCGGCCAGACAGGACTCCGCTCCCATGTCCGGGTTACCTTTGCGGTTGGTTTTTCAGGGCTCTCTGCAATGCAAATCTCCTTCACTGTGTTGCTGCGCGGCCTCCACTGCTCCAGAATTTGTCAGGAGTTCTTTTTACAGGAAATCTATGGGCTGTGGGTTCGGACCTAGCATAGGTGAGTCTTTCTACTCCGCCATCTTGGCTCCGCCCCCCCGAGCAGGCTGATTTTTTTCGACTTTGTTTTTTTGATGTCTCATAAAGTCATAGGCTTCACCTTCCCCCATTCTTCTTTTTAATGAGTGCTATTCAGTGAATATTTGTACCACATTTTTTTCCACTTTGCCAGTTCTGCTTTTCAAGGCTTCCTTCTTCTCATTGGAGTTTTGTACCTCTTTTACCACATGGCTTATTTTTTTTAAATTATTATTTTCATCAGTATTTTTTGTGCTTCCTTTGCCAAGCTGTTGATTCTTTTTTTCGTGATTTTCTTACATCACTCTCATTTGTCTCTCTAATATTTCTTTTAGCTCACTTACTCAGTTTTTCCAACTCATTTTGATCTCTCTGAGTCCTGAAACCAATTCATAATTTTCCTTGGACTTTGGATGTAGCAGTTTTGACTTCATTGTCTTCTTCTGAATGTCTTCTTTTTTTTATATTCCCTGGCACCATAAGTATCTTTCTAAACTCAAGGTTGCTTTTCTGTTGATTGCTCATTTTCCAGCTTATTTCTTCACTTATAACTCTATGATAAAATGAAGTTCTACTTCTGTGAAAAAGTGTGTACTTTCCTGAATGTGAGGGGTTTTATGCAGGTGTTTTCAAAAGCTAGTTCTGGTGGTCTATAAGCTTTCAGTCCTTCTAATGTGATATGATCTAGGAAAAGGTGTGTTTACTGTATTCCTGCCTTGTGTTCTGGTCAAAAGTGGTTATAAGAACTCTTTTCTGTCTGGAACTGTGACCAGGGTCTGCAATTCTCCATGGTCCTAAATTCTGGTGTGCTAATTCTCCTCCTTGCCATGGGACTACAATTCAGGACGGCAAACCTGATCTCAATATGAGCGGTACAAGAGTGTGTCTTTCCCCCAATGACAGTAAAGAGATGTCTGTAATCTCATTCTTAACAATTGTTTGACCCCCTTGCTTGTGATTTAAGAGCTCTGGAAGTAGCCACTGAAGCTACTCATTAAGTAGCTCCCAAGGCCTGTTCCTGGTTTACTGGAACCCAGTCTGCTCTACTCTGGTCTGCATGAAAGATGCTTCACTCTCCCCAAAGTACAACAGAACTTTCCTTCCAGACTTTGTAAGTTGCCTTGGGTTAGAAAATTGCTTCACCACATCCTTTTATGGGCTCTATTACTTCAGAATTTGTTTTGAAGCATTATTTTGAACGTATCTGGAGGGGAATTTGGGAAAGCTCAGGCAAGTCTCTGCTTTAACTCCATGTTTGGTGATTCCTTCTAAAAATCAAATCTTTCATAAGCTTCCGAACAGACAGCAACCAGCTTCAGAAACTAATGTGCTCACAGAACAGAAATATGCTGAAGTGATACAAATGCATTTGAAATAAAAAAATAGAAAGTTTGCTTTGAATTTACTAGTCAGTAAAGCCAAGTATGGTCAATTTGTGAAAAAAAAAAACCAAACTACATGTATTTTCATCTTTTTTTACCTTTAGATCATTTGAAATTTGATTTCCTTGAGAATAATATGCATACACCACCTGAATGTCAAGAGGGACATTTTCTTTTAATATTAGGAATTTATTGAAAATGAGTTGTTGGCCATCTTTAGGAATATTTCACAAATTAAACATTAACACACTTACATCTTAGTGTTGATGGTATTAATGAAGGTCAGTATTGATGGCTGAATATTAAGAGCTTTGCTTTCACATCAGCAGTACGAAATAGTAAGTAGCACAATAGTAAAGAGAAATCTCCCTAATATTTTACTTTTAGGTTTAATGTCTGCTTCATTTGTAAACTGCTAATTCCATTAATTTCACCATCTAAGTCTTGGTAAGGAAAGTATTGTCACTCCATATATTTTACTTATGAATTTGTATGAGTCAATTACTGTATTTATGCATGGTTTATTCAAATGTACCATCTGTTGTAGGAACCTGAACATACAGAGGCATAATATCCATACTCAAGATAGGTTAAATTAAAGTTCATATGGGAATGACAGTTCTCCATTTTAAAGTAATATTTGTTCCCCTTTTCAATAAGAAGATTTCAGTTCGGTTATCTAGAAACTTAGAAGTTGTAAAATTTAATTTGAGGTTTCTACAAAATAATGAACTGTTAGGGGAAAAAAATCATGAAAATCTCGTGGATCTGATATGGATGCTTTATTATATTTGAGAAAAGCTTCTTCCTAACCCTTCCTCTAATATAAATGACACTTATGAAATGAAAGCATGTAGAACCAAGATGTTGCCAGAAGTCCACCAACTAATGTATATTCATGGATTTCATTTCCATTTTATAAAACTGCTGGAAGTGTAAATACTGTCAGATCCCTGTTATATATCTGTGACTCTGTAATTTGCTTTCAATTTTGCACATATATTCACTTAGAGGTAGCATAAAATTGATTTACATCACATCAATTTAAATAAAGATTTTAATTAATTGAGTTAATCTTTGTTGATTTCCCATATTTCAACAAAGTGATATTCTTGTTATTTGATAAAATGTTAATACATATTTTTCACCACTTGGACTTTGGATGTTTCACATTTAAAATGAATACAATATACAATTTAGTGGAAACAGTTTTGATTTATTTTTCCTTTCCTGGGAAATTACTTCATATTTAAGTCAGTATGTGAAGTGGGGTGAATGAAACCAAGAAAGCTCCCATCCATCTTCCGGAAGCAGTGAATCTGTGAAAAAGTTTACTCTTCCTTTGTCCTGAAGATGCAGGACAGAAATTTCTGGAGGAAAAACTGAAAACTGTGACTGAGGATGAATGTAGAGACTGAGTGCCTGACTTGATTAGAAAATGGGTCAGTGAGGGCAAGGAGGAGGAATAAGATCCTTGTAACAGGTAGGTATCTCAGAAAAATTTACTCCCCACATTGTTGTCTCTCAACAGTGTCTTGAGATATCTGACCCTAATAAAAGTGAAAGGTAAGATTGGAAGTGTTAGTTAAGCAGAAAACCAGCAGCTGTATTTTGAATGGTCTCCAATTTCCCACAAGCAGAGCAACCTTTTCTTCTCTCCTTTGAGAAGTCAAGAGCATGTGTCTCCTTAAACAGTTCCTGTCCTATTCTCTTCTCTCAGAGTCGGACAAGTCTCTGTATTTGGAAGGTAGTGTGTGTGTGTGTGTTTGCACGTGCATGCGTGTGTGTGAATTTGTCTGAGGCACCTTGCTTATCAAGGCTCCATTCCATCCTATCTTTATTCTCTCCCATTTGACTTGCAAATCAATGTATGTAGCATACTCAGCACCTATGTTTATGTGCACAATTCTACTTCCTCCTAGTATTTCTCTTCTTTCCCAGAGCAAAGGAAAACTCTGTTTCCTCAACTATTGACAGTGTTGTTAGTTCTAGAAGCTTGTGGATGGTGACACTGAAGATCTTTTTTCAGCTCCCTAAAAGACTGACCTTCAGTACAACATCCCATTAAATCTTTCTCTTTGTCAAATTCACACATACACACATATATACATATAAATGCATATATACTCACACATACATGTTTATATCTGTATTTGCATATGTAGCTGTCATTTACATATCTCCATACATCTCTTTTTATTCTAGAGAAGTGGATATAAATGCATATGAAGCTATCTATACCCATCTATCGATATATGCATCTTTGTTTATTGACTTATATGCATAACTCTGTGCCTACAAAAATATAAACATGACTATAAAATATGCTGAATGTATGTATATATACATGTATGTAAACAAATATATTGTTTATAAATGTGTATGTATATATATATATATACACAGAGAAATTGTATCTCTGAAGAAAATATTAAAAAATAACAATTCCTTCCTACAAAAATTATTTTATAAGAAGTTAATCTAATTCATTTTTGAGTTCTTTATTCTTACACATCAATATTCCAAAGACAACAGAACAGTACATGTGGTATTTAATTAGCTAGTCCTTATTGTGTGCCCTTTGCATGGGGATTTATTCTCTCTAATTCTTTGTAAAAGATTCAGCATAAAATTAAGTTAAATTCTGTGACAGATCATACATTCATATGTGGGACGTATGCTAAAGCCAATATTTTTCTCTGTGTTGAGTTTTAGCTTTTGATAAGTTAGAGTTTACTAAATTCAGAAAAGAGGTGTTTACTAATTTAATTACAGTAGAGCTTCCTGTAATGCATTTCCATTAAGATTGTCTAAAAATATGTATTTTCCTGCATAATTATTTATTTTCTTCCTCATTTATTTTGTTCCACATTTATTTCTAAACTGAGCAGCCGTTAAATATATATTCATTTTTTGTACATATTGTTTCCGCTTCAATAGAATATAAGCTTCTTGAGGACAGGCATTATTTTCAGATCCAGAGACTAGTACAATGCTTAGCATACAATATGGCTTGATAAATGTTTATTGAATGAAAATAAGTTTGATACATTCTTTCTATGCCTGTAGACACATCTATTACTATATAATAAAGAAAATCATTCCCATGTCCTTCATATGTGTGCTTCTTAAGTAAGTCCCATCTTTTCATCAATATAATCACAAAACTCCTAACAGCAAAAGTATTTCTTGTGTGGTTATGTTGCATGCTAGTATTTATTATAGTTATTATTATCGTTAGTTTTCTTGTTATTGGATACGCAGGCCATAGATAGAATCAATGACTCGGCTAAAAATGAAACAAAAGTTAGAGATATTACATTGTCAATTATTGTTAATTATATGTTTTATTAATTCTTAAAATGACTGAGCAATATATTATTAGAGAAAATAGTAGTTATATTCTGTATTAGACAGAGGATGTTTTTATTTCTTCATTATGTTTTCTGTGTCAACTTCAAACTGTATATATTATTGTTATTTTCAACTTAAAAATATTTTAACCCCAAATGGCAGTTTGAAACAACAAAAATTAATCCCTACCAGCTAGAGGTGGCTTGATTAATGTGATTTTCTCCTCTCCTACCTACCCCCAGTTAAATTCTCTAAAGTGCCTCACTCAATTTTGAGTAACTCAATGTAGCTCTCACAGAATGCTCAATAAATGATTGGTAAATTGAATCTGTCATTACATAAAGAGTCAGCCAGTCCTGATTTTTAAGGAATTTTTAAGATGAATAATATAATGTCAGCTAAATTTCTTTGAATTACTCTTCATGAATGCTATTTCTGCACAATTACTGAAAAAATATTCAATAGTTGTTCAAAAATCAAAAGAAAATTAAAACCAGTCACAAACTTGATGTAGAGAATATGTAAAAACCTTGTCTTATTTGAATTATTTGAATATGTCATGTTGTAAATTCTTCCACTTTGCCTGTGGCAATAGATATAGTGTGGCTGTTTAAACAAGTAGTTTTGAATTTTTGAACAGATATTATTACTTTTAAAAAATAACTTCAATATTGAATGTGAGAAATGCTCCAAAAAGAGAATAATTCCAACAGAGTAAAATAAAAAAGAGCATTAAATAGGAAAGCATAACAATATAATATAGAGCTTGTATTTTTTAGACAATTAAACAGATTCAATACAGAACTTTTAATGTTATCCTTCTGTCTATATTTCCCTCAAAATTTCCTTCTGTTCTTTTCTATTTTAAAAATGCTTTAATGAACCCTTCTTTCATTTGCTTTATTCTTTCCTTTTGAATCAGCACTAAGGCTAACTCCTCTCCCCAGTTAAATCTACAGTCTCCAAGAAAAACAAAAACACAATAACCATCCTCCCCACGCACAACACTTGTAACTATTTCTCTAGCCCAGGACAACTGAAGAGGTCAGTAAGGAAAGTATCTTTAGTAGGTTGGTGGTGAGACCAGGAGTCTAGTGCAGACCATACAGCACAGGCTGAACCATGGTGTCAGCACCAGGCATTGGGAGAAGTTTATCATCAGAAATAGAAATTTGAAATCTCGACCCAAAGAAGGTAAGGAGTTCAGAATGTGATATAATGAATCCATTTCTGGCACTAGGTGCAGGATTCTGTTCCATTGAACACATGCAGTACTGAGTCAAAGTCCCAGAGTTAAGAGGAGGAGTAGGTCACCAGTGCTTGTGACCCAAAGATGCACAGGGACCCTTGTCACAGTTTCAGGGAGACAAGTGTTTGTGGTCACTCACAGATAAGAGCACAGGCCAGGAGAGCAATGACCACAATTCTACTTAGATCATCCACAGTGGAAGCACTGAAAACAAAACAAAACAAACAAGCAAAAAGATAAGGTCAAAGTTGTATCATTATCTCGACATAAAGTGTGACAATACATGAAAAGTAGGGGAATATTTACTTGCCGTATCTATGGATAAGAGAAGAACTTACGACCAAACAAGAGATAGAGAGCATTACAGGTAGTTAAATGAATAATTTTGATTGCATTAAATGTAAAAACATTTTGCACAAACACAACCAGTAGAGCCAACATTATAAGGAATCAGTAAAATGAGGGGAAATGGTTTTATGGCACATTTGTCTTAGAAAAGCTTCATTTCTCAAAGACAAAGAAAGCTAAATCAAATGTATAAGATTAAGAGTCATTTCCCAATTGACAATTAGTCAAATGAAATGAACAGGCAGTTTACAGAGTATGAAATGAGCTGATTAGAGAAATGCAAACTAAACAACTCTGAGGTACAACTTCACAGGTATCAGATTGGCTAATATGACAGAAAAGAAAAAAAAGTGATGAATTTTGGAGAAAATGTGGAAAAATTGGGACATTAACACACTGTTGGTGAAATCATGAATTCATCTAACCATTCAATTTGGACCTATGCCTAAAGTGCTGTTAAACTATGAATGCCCTTTTAAACAGCAATGACTATTAGGTCTCTATCCAAAGCTGTGGGATTGTGGACTGTGATGATTCCATCACCATTGTGAATGATAAGCAGGACTGTTTCTGAAAAACTCGGGAAGATTTATACAAACTGATGCAAATTCAAATGAGCAGAAACAGGAAAACAGTAATATGCAGTAACAGCAATATTGTGCAATGGACAGCTTATTCTGATCAGTACAGTTATTCAAGATAACTCTGAAGGATTAATGACTAAAAATATTATCTATCTCCAAAGAAATAACTGATGAAATCTGAATGAAGAACAAAATATGTTTTTCCTTCTTTATCTCTTTTGTTCTGTTTTCATTTGCACCATGGCTAATATGAAAATATATTTTGCATGACTTCACTTGTATTGTCTATGTCATTAAATTTTTTATATTGCTGGGGAGAAGAGGAAGGAGAAACAGAAAAATTGGAAATTTTTCTTTACAAAAAGTTAAATTTTACATGCACCTTAGAAATATTTAATGAAGTAAATAAAATTGCAATGGACAAAGGGGGTGTTGTATTTTGACAAACTGCATGTTTTGAGATGATGACACATTTTTTGATGTTTTTGTTGTTTGCTTGGTCAGATAAACATATAGTTTTCCTACTATAGACCTAGTTTGCATTCCTAGTGCAAATTCCATGTGGTCATAGAATATTTACCTATTTTTCTAATAATTTGTGGAATACTGGAATTTATTGTCCTTTATTCATCTGATCACTTACATTCATAATCATTGTAACTTCTTTCTATATACTAGGGGGAAAATTATGAAATAAACAACACATTTCCGTATTTCATTTTACCTGAAAAATAGTGGCAACACATGTACAAGAATGCAGAAAAACAAAGAAATCCATCATATATGATGTGAATTTTATATACTATTTTAGAAATTTGGCAATAACTATTAAATTCATGTGACTGTTGTAAGTAGCAAAAAATGGTTGTGCCTTGACAACAATAAAATTCTTTGTAAATGTGAGCTGAGACAATGGCTAAAATAACTGCTACTATTATCAATAAGGTAACACATGAATTTTTCTTTTATTTTTGTTTTCTTTTATTGCAAAACAATATTTCATATAGATGTAAATTAGCATACTTTTGTCTTTGCCTATTCTAATTCCTTCAATTTCTTTTTTTTGTATTGCTTATTATAATATTTCCAGTATCAAATATAAAAGTGGTTATAATGGACATCCTTGTTTTACCCCCGGTTTTATTGGAAATCTTATTGGAAATTCTAGCTTATCCCCAAAACATATAATATTTACCGGTGGCTTTAGGTGGATGATGTTGTTTCATTGCTTATGGAGTCTTTCAGCAGGATATGGTTTCTTTCTTTGTCTCTTTAATTAGATCAATTTTGCTTTTCTTTTTTCTGAGGTCAAGATTGTTTCCCGTCTTTTTTTTTTTTCACTTCAGCTGAATCATATGTTCTACTCCAGCCTTTTAACTTACCCTGTTTGTATCCTTCTGTTTTTAATTTCTTTTTTTGTAAACAACAAAGTGTAAAATTATGATTTTTAATCCGTTCTGTTATCTGCTTCCATTTTATGTAGAGTTCATCCTATTCACAATCACAGTTATGATTACTATCTGTTTTTCTCACCATTCTATCCCCAATCCCGAATTTATGCTTTTCTTTCTTCCTTCTCCCTTTGTTTCCTCACTAGAGTTTTGTTTTTGATCACAAATTCCCTCAATCTGTCCTTCCTTCTTTCAGATTTCTTCCCTTTTCTTTCTCTTTTCCCTTATTACTTCTTTCCTCCCATCTATTACTGCCTCCTGTTTCTTTCCCCTTTTCCTTACAACTGCTTATAGGGCAAATAAGATTTCTATACCTGACTGAATATGTTATTCCCTCCTTGAGACAAATCTGATGAGAAGAAAGTTCAAACAATACTCATATCCTTCCCTTCTTTCCCTTTATAGTAATATGTCTTTGTGCCTCTTCATGCGATGTAAGTTACCATTTCCTGCCTTCATCTTTTCTCTTATCCCATATACTCTTTTTAAGCACTTAATTAGATTTTTTATCATCATATCAAAATAAACTTAAACCCACTCCTTCTGTCTATACGTTTATCTTATATATAACATTATACAAATACAATAGTCAAGAGTTATGACTTTTTCCCATGTAGAGAGTTAAACAGTTTTTCTTTAATCAGTAACATATTCTCTTTTTTCCTGTGTACCTTTTTATACCTTTCTTGAGTCTTGTATTTGAAGATTGTATTTTCCATTGACCTCTGTTCACTTCATCAGGAAAGTCTGAAAGTCTCCTATTTCACTGAATGTCCATCTCTTCCCCCTGAAAGATTATGCTCAATTTCATTGGATAATTGATCCTTCATTGTAATCCAGATTCCTTTGTCTTATGCAATATCATATTCCAAGGCCTCTGAAATCTTAATGTAGGAGCTGCAAGGTCCTGCATAATCTTAATTGTGGTTCCACTATATGCATTGTTTCCTTCTGGCTTCTTGTGGCATTTTATCCATTATTTGATAATTCTGAAATTTTGCTGCATTATTCCTTTTTGTTTTTAATTTGGGATATCTTTTAGGCAGTGATCAGTGAATATTTTCGATGACTATTTTACCTGCTTCTTCTAAGATCTCAGGGCAGTTTTACTTGGTTATTTCTTGAAAGATACTCTACAGGTTCTGTTTAAAATCATGGTTCTCAGGTAGACCAATAATTTGGTAATAATTTGGACTGAAAAGTAGGAGATAATGTCAAATATCTCATTGGAGAAACAATTGACCTGGAAAAGTGATCCAGGGAGGGTCACTTAAAAATTATTGAACTACTTGAAGGCCATGATCAAAAAGTAGTCCAGACATCATCTTTCAAGAAATTATCAAGGAAAACTACCCTAATATTCGAGAACCAGAGGTTTAAGTAGAAATTGAAAGAATCACCAGATCACCTTCTGAAAGATCCCAAAAGGAAAATAGCCAGGAAACCTGACTGTTTTCATGATTCTCTTTTCTCACTCTCATTTCTCTTCCAAATTTTTCCTCTACTTCTCTTACTT